>JAQIXS010002637.1:0-21719 GCA_034700785.1 Rossiulus vilnensis
AGTGGGCTTGACCCCCCTACCATATGGCATTTAGTTGCTGACTGTAGGGTACTGAGTTGAATTGAATTGAATTGAAGTCCGTAATGCTAGTTTTGATGCAGAGGATTATGGGTTTTTTGCCATATTTTAGCACCAGATGGCAGACATATCAGTCTTGCCATGTAAACCCACGCCACCCTGTGTTGGATTGAAATTGTTCAAGGTAGGACTGATTAAAACGGTGCATGTAAACGTAGTGAGAGCAGGGTTTCTTAAGATATACTTTTAAATCAAATTTTCAAATGAGTCATCAATAACATAAGACATGCATTTTTTCTACTTAATACGAAATCAAAAATTAATCTTGATACACATACTAGATGCGAGTATAGGAGTTGTGCAACAGCTTTAAAACCAAACAGTCAAAAACTGGAAATAATTATCCATTTTTTCCCATCGCCTAACCGCGAGCAAATTACCCCAGGCCTCCTCAGTTCTGAATTTTGGATAATTTTAGTACTTTCGATCGCACGGTAACATGATACGATAAGTTTCAATCTTCATTAATTCACCTAGGGATACACGGGATCTTCATTCGCCTATCTGATCTTGCTCGAAATACGGCAACGCTTCTTGAGTGTCATTTTCCATTTCAGAAGCGATTTTCAATCATTATTTACTGCCTGAAGTAGACCGACTATTCACCGAGAATCGATGCACGGAACGAATGGGTCTATCCCATCGAGTTATACGAATGAGAGATAAAAAAGCCATTTGAATAATGTTAAAATAAACTGACGATATTTTGAATGGGACGCATGCATGATGCATGAATTGCAGGCGTCAGCATCTGCCACATCCTCAGAAATCAAAATGAATCTTTCACAGAGTTGGTGTATCGAAGGGTTTAAAACATTATACGGACTTCATAAACATACTAGCGTAGAACCAAAATGTTTATCTAGCGAATAACTGACATGAAGTATTACTCTAGTTAAAATCCGACATGTACTGATGCAACCTTATATTATCTATCTGCGTTAATGAACTGAAGGAATGTATTACAACGTTCTTCGCTAGCGCAACCCTTGTATCAACTTCTCAAGCGCCGATTGGAGAATAATGCAATCTTACGCAAATCGTTGCCAAGTTCTTTAATGTCATTTATGGTTGCACCACCTATGGCTGCATTTTAATACAGCGCTCACAAAATCCTTCATTAATATGTGGAAAGCATGTCGCGGTTCGTGGAAATTTTTCAAAACCATTGCAGATAGCATTAGTTGGTATGCTCAGCATGCCCTACAAGAATGGTAATAAAATAAATGAGATTATAACCGATATAATTCCAATTGTGAGCTGCATAAATAAATTATCGCAATGCATAGAGCGAGTCCTTTCGCCATTAAAGTCAGCGACTAGTGAGTGGACCGATGACCACTTGCCCTTATATCCCGTCACGTTTCCTCAGCGAATCTAAGGACCTTTTGACTGCAAATTAGCATTTATCGCACATATGTTGGATTCAGTGATCTCATTAAACGGTGACATTTTTCGGTTAAGAAAGCAGCATATCTCTTAGCTACTGCATATAAGAAACTAAAGTAATGTTACTCCAATACAACAACACTGTCATACAAATGCTCAACTAATGATGCTATTTTTTAAACAAACTACGAATTAATTGCGTCGAACGCTAACATTTCCAGTGTATTTACCGTTCATGTACATCGGTATAATGCAATATCATATGTTAAGTGAATTATACGCATGTAAAATCATAAGCAGGTTAAAAAATGTATTCGCAAAACAAGTGACGAGTTACGAGAACAGTTAGCACAAGAATCAATAATGCATAAACCAAATAATTAATCCTAAGAATACAAAATAATTTAAAAAACGTTTTAAAAGCATGTTTAGAAATACTTTATTGACATTAACATTTTTCAGCATATTTATCGAAGCATGACAACATGTCGATTATCTTTTCTGACAGCCAGGTATACTAACAGGAATATTGCATATATTGTGAGGCAGCATTCTGATTTTGTATGCACTAGTAATTACGCAATGTTATCCGAAGCTACTTTAAAAATGCCGACATAGATACAACGTCAAACTGAATTCTAATCAGATTCCAAACCAATGCATTAAACTGTTTAATGGAAAAACAAAAGAGGAACTAACTGTATTAATTTAGCACATAAATCCTTGCAATCAAGCTTTAAGCGTATATTTGCTGTCTACTACACTAGTTAATCTGACAAGAAATGAAATCTAATCTATTTAGCGTGCTCGAAATGGCGAAGACGGTTAAAAAACCTTAGTTTAGATGAAACCAAATGCACATTCTCTATAGAGAGATGGCTTCATTTCGGCAACCACAAGCATCTTCCCCGGGCTGCAAATGTCGGATAAAAAATATCTATTTAGCAGACACTTCTGCTTAGTTCCACTGACAGCATCCCCGTTTTCTCAACATCCTAGTTTTTTGTATTTTTGTTGAAGAAAAATTAATAAGATTAAAAAACTCATTACCACAATCGCGAAAATGACTTTCAATAATGTCACGTGCAGTATACCGCCTGGAGGCTCTAAATAGATTAGTAAAATCTTGTATTCAAGTTTTCGAATAAATTACAATAATATTAATTTTAAATAAGTGTCGGCGCCACTGTATTCCAACGACCAACATCAGACTAATTAAGATTTTAAGCTTCGTTTTTGCTGCTTAGAAAACCGAAATCTTGCTTTAATCAGGCAAATATGAAGCGGACCGAATATGAGACATCCAAGATCCTCAGAGAAAAGAACATTTCGATATTGGATAGATTGTAAGATCATAAATCGAATTCTTCATTAACGCATTAGTGCTTAAAAGTGTTAACAAATTAAGTAATTAACAAACTTAAGGCAAAAGATTTAATCTAACAAAAATCATTTGTTGAAAATTAACAAAGTATGAACTTCTCATATTATGAGAAGTAACCTGTAAAACCTGTAAAACGTTTTTGGACACAGAAATACTTTCCTAAACATTTAAAGAAAACAAGCTTTAACTTCCTATTTCAAGTGTCCCAGCATTCCGTTCTGGTTGTCAGTTATCAAGGTTTAAGATTACTCTATTCTGTGCGTGTGTGTAGCATTTTGGTTTCTTACCAACTAAGAAACATTTCTCTTTTGCCTTCCGAAGCTGAAGTTACATTATCAAATAATCGACCAAACTCGGAAATTGCTCAACTTTTACACTAACTTATTGTTTCTCGCAAAGCGCGGAGGAAGTTACAAGCGCTACAACTTTTAGCATTAGTGTGCCAAGATCCATTTAAGAAGACGGTAGAAATTGCTGCTCACTATTGGTCATTAATAATGTCGACTAGCTGCGAAGACACAGACGTTGAGCACCAGAGAGCAAATGGAATTAACGGAAAAACGAGTTGAGAAGTATTGTCTAAGACTGAAACCGCGCACTACTACATTTTCTAATTATTTACAGGACTTCGACCGCACTTTTCATCATTAATTAGCGTGGCGACAACTGCGCCCTAGCGATTAACTATAATTGCGAATTGCTACGAAATCAAAGAATTTAACCACGTTAAGCCTGAGTAACTGCAAAACCAAAACTAAAAGAAAATCTTCGAAAAGAGAAATCGACGACACGTTCATTCCCATCTTAAAGATACCAGTTTACTATTACAGAAAAAACAGAAACTGAAGTCCACATTTTAATTCGAAAGAAAAGTTTGGAACCAATCTTTAATAATGTTTGCATAATTTGGTGGGCTTTTTTTTTTTCTTTTTGTACTACTGATTAGCACTTGGTACATCAAATCAAGATTTATACTGAGGTACCCCCAAGTGAAAATTCCCATATGGTCCCATTGAATTAAATTAAGGGTTCTACTTGAATTAAGCAAATTTCAGTAAAATGTTTTCATGGAAAGCAGCGACGACCAGCTAGTTGTTCTCCTGAAAGATCAGTTCACTGTTTCTAGTTCGTGAAACAATTATAAATTCAAATGCTTGCAATAAGTATTTAGAAATGTTTAGAGAAGATATTTATTTACATGTTCAGTAGTGTTTTCACTTCGTCCATTTAAACATTTTGAAACTGATCTAAATCCATACCTTAAGCGGAGTTCAGAGTCAAACTATCTACACGGACCGGTAGTCTGCCCGATTGAATGCAAACTGAATTGCCATTGAATATATTACCCTGGAGCACAATAAGCGATTTTTCAGCATCCTAAAACTGACCATGCACTTCAGAGCTTTCATTTCCCCCTGGTCTTATTTACAAAAGCTTCGAGTCTTCAACGCATTCAGCAAACGAAATATGCCAAAGATCGATTTTTAAATGGTTCAGTTTGCTGATTTTTAAGTGGTTTGGTGTCGAGGGCATTAGCCTAAGTAAAAACGCTCACGCCCGAAATCCTAAAGTAGCGAATCAGGTCCCAATTTGATAGAGCAAACCGGTGGTAAGCCATGGGCAAATCGCTCTTCATGCCTAAAAGACGACATTTATTTGCGTTGGTCAACCACTCTGAATTGACGGAAACCGCAAATCAAACAATGTTACAACATCAGATGTTGCTATCCTTACGGATTTGGAAAACGCTAATGCGGTCAACAGAGCTATGTATATTTATGCAAATGAACAGCTTGTTGATGAGTGTTCTTCATTGTTCTTTAACATGTATTTCCGCCCAAAACCAAAAGCCAAGTTACCATCTAGAAATAGTACATACAGTACTATAGCAGAGTTCTCACTGAAATTATATTTTCAACTTCACATACGTTTCCCTGACTATATAACACACATACGTTTATAGAATAACATGAAAACACCTTACATACACCAATTAATGATACTTTTATTTTTTATTTAAAAATTCGAAAAAATTTTGTTTTTCAAATCAGCTATCTCGTTTTAAATTGCTTCAAAGGCATATCCTTGCTGACATTAGGGTACTGAATAGAAAACTTCTCAACAAGCACATCTTTGATGACTGAAAATTCACTCTACTTGGACATTTCCTGAAGCAAGAATTAGAATTAACTTCACAACTGTAAATAGCTTTTAGTATATGGTGTTTGTTCCTAAAACAACAAAATAACGTAATCTCAGATCTGATAAAAATCTCCCTGGCGTTTCCAAGTTGTTCTTGCTTTCGTGACAATTTCAAATTTTCCAGGTCACTGGGAAACCTACATAGCAATTATGTCCCAACGTCCTCAATGTCTTTCACCAATTGAACTGGATGCTCGAGCAATTTCCTAAACGTTTAAACTTGAAGTCACTTACGGAAAATAAGTCACATTCGTACGTCATTTCCTCAGGGACGACTTGATCACAACTAAAATAACAACGAAATAGTTGCTTCAATTTTTCGGCAATTTTTTTACTGCTGCGCTGAGCTGAGAAGCAATATACGTTTTCACTTCAGGCTAAAATTATGTGAATTATTCTGGTTCGTTCACCAATTTCCATGGAGATTCACCTAAGCCTATTTGTTCTTAAGGGGATAATAAAGCCAATACATAGATCGCTCGACATGTCCTTTGATGCTTTAATAAATAATTACAGCTGTGTAGTGCAATGCCGGACGTATACGCCAGGGAACGACAATTTCGTTCTACGTTAAATTCATTGTTAGGTTATGAATTAATAAATACATAAATCAACACGAGAAAAATACAGATCAGAAATAAAGGGCGGTCCACGAAAGACGTCCGTGGTTTGAATGATAAGTTTGTTCGCAAAAATCGGACAATCAACGATTAGGAGGGGATGGAAGGTCAAGCAACCAGGACGTTCAAGTTATCAATTTTACTTGTACGTTAATATGACATTTTAATGGATTTAGACCTTTGTCTTTTAATGACATTTTTCTAGTTATTGCTGAGCCAAAAATAAATTATTTACTTCCAGAGTACGTACACTGGAGTGTTTTTTATAATTTTAAAATGCATTGTTTATTTATATAAAAAGATAAATACGTTTAAAAAATCTGTTATGCGACCTTAAGAAACACGCAGATATGAAACGGATTCATCTATATATTTTGCCATCATTATACGTGAAAATTTGACGTTCTCCTATAAACAAAATTTTAACTTCCTGACTTCTCAGGCTTTTGAACAAATTTCTTGGATCACTGACGAATGGTGCAAAAGTATGACATAAGCAAATGCAAGGAATGCTACACGATGCTTCCTTGATTTTCAATCATTTTTCCGTGTCATTAAGTTGTTTCAAAGCCATTAAAATAAGGATTTTCAAAAATTGGAACAATGACCATATCATGACTATTCCATGAGATCCTTGACATGAATTCAATTTCATGACTATGACTTCTTATTCCGGCAAGCTTAAAACAAATATATTTCAGCTGCATTTATGTTAAATTTTCCTGAGTTGTCCTAGTCTTCTCAATTTCCCTGACAATTCCAGGTTTTCCAGGTTAGATGTTTTAGATCGAAATTTGACATCACTCAGTAGTGAAATAGAATGGCACATGCTAGGGATAGCACAATTACGTCCTTTTTGCCCAAACCAATCGACGTCATCTTGATCACTTGCAGTTTATGTTGTTATTTTAAGGGGGTTGCCAAATTTGGAAGATAAAAGGAACTAGAATACAGTACAAGGTACAACCAAGTTTCACGTGGTAGCCTGTGATAGTTAAGCCAAAATAATACCGATATTTGTTTGAAAAATGCTTGTTGGAATCAAAGCGAGCATATTTTCAGGAACGAGCAGTTTGGTGGGGTGATAAAGCAGCCGTCCGACGGAGCGGAAAATGGATTTATAATAGCGGGCGGTAAGTTACACGTTTTCCCCCCCTTTTTTAAGATGGGTGAGAAATCCGCGCGCAGCTCTCGCACTCTGTCACATCATCGGTGCTTTTAAAAGATTTTCCGGAATAGTGAGTGCAGCCAGGTTGGCTGATGTCGTGGCCTCAAA
The DNA here is from genome assembly GCA_034700785.1 of Rossiulus vilnensis. NCBI lineage: Eukaryota > Metazoa > Arthropoda > Diplopoda > Julida > Julidae > Rossiulus > Rossiulus vilnensis. Next base: position 6,950 of record JAQIXS010002637.1, read on the forward strand.
ACCCGCAGAGTGCAAGCAGACCAAAAAAACGGAGCTAACGATTTTGCATTAGCGAGTGCGGCTTATACGCGCTCGCTTCGATTTGTTTTCGTCGACGACAAGCGCTAGTCCCCGGTGAAATCTCAGCTGAGTTCGCATCTGAAAAACGAGAATCTTTCCGTACACAAAACAGGTGTTCAATCCATTTACATTAAAGACATGAGAAAGCTCGGTGGCGTCATGTTTGTTTTGAACAGATTATGTCAGGTGGTTAGGCTAGACCTGGTTTTGGAATCATGAGATTAGGTTGAATTTCAACTGCGATTCATCCTATTCTGCACATATGCCATAAGTAGCAATGCTTGCCAACAAACTCCAGTTGTTTGTTTACTAGAAAGTATAGGCTATAACTGAAACAGGGGACATGTGTTTCCCCCTCATCTCTTTACCGACAAATCTGTTTTTAAGCACAAAAAATGGCAATTAAACAAACGAGCTTGCATCCATTAAAAATCTCATCAACGTAGTTGTATTGTATAGGTGTGCCTCTGACGTCATTTGTGGATGGCCCCTTATTTCTGTTTGGTATCGAATTTCTCATGTTTATTTATGTATTTATTTATTCATAACCAAACAATGCATTTAAAGTGAAGGAAATTGTCCGTTCCCTGGCGAGCTATACACATACGCTGTAATGCGACTGAAAATAAGTACATGTATTTGAAGCAAACGTATTTTTTTGCTTGATGGCCAACCATTTGGCTCAGCCTTTTTAGTGTTACAGTACTTTCTAAAGCAAAATGATTTATTAACAGGTGGTATAGATACTGTTAAAACAGTATATAACAATTAACCAAAAGGATTTAGGGTTGCAACAAAAGCCATCGTATAAATGGAGATGGAGTCTTCAAAGGGTTCTTAGTTTATCTAAATGTTAGCAAATAAATACACGTTCTCAAGCTCGCAACGTTCAGAATAGGATTCAGTCACAAAACAGGCAGTAGTATATCATGTGCATGTATGTAATCATTAAAAAGTAAGCCATCTGAAGATGACCTTCGCCCATTGCTCAGCAAGTGCACGATTCAGAATTAAAACGCGGGCGCATTTATTTGAAATCCGAACGGAAGGAAGTTCAGTTTTCATCTCAGAATCGATTCCTGCAAATGCCTCTTCACTTATTACCCTAACGCAAATACAACTGCAATTAGCTATCCAATTACATTTACCGTAGCCTGTGTCAACATTTAATAGGAACCCAATTAAGCGAGTAGTTAAATATGCATTTGAGCGAGGATTCGTGCATTTCAGAGTAATAATCCCGCTATCAAAAACGACATGTCAGCCCACGACGCTAATGCCGTGATGGGCGTGCGCATGCATGACATTCCAAATGCGTTGTTCCAGAACGCAAAGCGTACTCATATTTAAGAAATAAGAACCAATATCTGCAAATTGCAAAACGTGCGTGTTTTCTGGAAAACGCCAGCATGTCATCAGATATCAACAGCCAGAATATTGCTCCGAGAAAAGATCGCTAATGCATCACATGCCAATAAGTGATACTCTTGTGAACGCCTGCTATACTTGAAGGATGTCAAAGCATAACGTCGTAAGCGCCAGAACTCTCCTCCAAAACAAGTTTTTTCAGCTTAACTTTAAAAAATACTAAAAACTGCAGAAATCCATGGTAAAATTAAAAATATCGCTAAAGCAAACAGAGTCGTACGTAAAGTTGGGTTTTGGGAGCGAATCCCCCATCCTTTCCAGGAAAGAAAATGGTGTCAAAACCGCCAAAAATTGTTGGAATTTCGATCAAACCCTCCAAAGTGTGAAAAAAAACTATTGTCCCCAGGCAACCCTTGGTGAGGTGGTCATGAATAAAGGTAATGCTGTTTTACCGCGGAGTAGCCGCAACGTTGAATAATGTTGGGCATACGAAACCACGTAAGTTAAAACCTGAACATCAAAATTGCGTCGCTGCTTACTTGCCACGACAGAAAAGGGCGTTTTGAACGTTTTTTGGGGGTGCAATACGTGTGGCACATACGACGTTATAAAAAATGCCGACAAAAATGACTGTTTCATTAAGCCCTCGTTTTTGTTTTCGTAATTAAACGTCCGAACCTATTTGAACGAAATCAAATTAATGCTTTTCAATATTTCTCACAAAACTTCACTTTTCTCCCTCTCCTGGAAAGTTGATTTTTGGCACTTGATACGTTGTTGTAAAAAGAACTGAAAATGCCAGTCAGAAATCCAAGCAGCAAGCTCCGAAGCGCGTAATTTGCGAGAGCAAGCCATCGAATATTTTCGAAATCTATTTCGTGCCACTAACAATAAGCAAATATACGCATTGCATTAGAATTTCGTAGGCGGAAGAGGTACTTAAGCAGAGAATGTTTCCTCCACGATCACGTACGAAGAATTAATAGCTTAGGCCTTCAATGTCTAGCTATGGCGTGGATTAATACAAGAAAAAAGAGTGGCGGCTGAGAACCGACAGTCATGTTTTCTCGGCTCTGGCTTATCTTATTTGCGATTGCGATTGATTTTTTCTGCAACCCAGTCCAATGTTACGAGGGATAACCGCTAATCTAAGGAGTTTTGTTTAATTTGTTCCCTTCATCCCCTAAATCCGAATAAGAAGGTGATTAATTAGGAATTTTCTGGCACGTAACAGAAGAGCGGAAAATTGCTCCTCCGCTTTATCAGAGCAAGAGTTTTGCTTAATTAAATTTGCCAGAAAACTTGGCTAATTTAAACATTAAATCAAACAGGACTGATCCCCACAAGGCGACTGGGCAAATGAACTCAGCTGAGAAAATTTCTTCGTTCCTGTTGCAATAAGTCAGATAAGTGGCCTTCTTAGACAGGCTAGAATTAAAGCGCCCTTAATGATCTGCTCATCTGAATTACTCAGCTTAGACATTTGATCTAATGACTGACTGGGGCATCGGAATTTCAGCGGTATTTCCGGCAAATTATATCGCAACTAATTGATATCTATGAATTTTTAAGGCAGACATTTATCCCCACCGGCAACTATCTGAATTTAATTAACACATTCCAGTGGCTTTCGCGTGCAATGTGAACAATGAGACTAGATATTTCATTAAACTTTAGAACAAATATGGAGGATCGGGAAAAAATTTCGCATATCCTAGCAACTAGTTAATGCAAATTAACACATCGTGGCAAAGCGGAGTAAACCTAAACTTGGGCTAAACCCGGTTGTAGGCTTACCCAAGGAGTTCTATAAAAATTACGTTATCAACGTATGAAAAAGCATATTTTTAATTACTTTTAAAAGTTATAAGTAAAATATTTCTAGCAGTTAACTAAAAATCGGGCCCTAACCATTAATTATTCTAATGCAAATTTTAAAATTTTGTTGAAGAAACCAGTGATCTTAAGTTTATAATAATTATTAAAATAAATAAATATTAGACAAAATGAAGATCAGAAAGGCTTTTTTAAACAAAACAATATTTTAAAAAATGTTCTAATCAATATTGGGTCTGCTTGAAAATGCAAAATAAAAAATATTATAGCACACCCAAATTAAAAGATTACATTTACTGCATAAGGATTTCAAAAAAAAATTTAAAAATAGAGATCACGTTTTTCAGCATAATTAAAAGCATTAATTACATAATGTACTATACTTTAAGGTCCTAACAAAAGGGCAACACTGTGCATGGATACTTCGCATGCAGGTTCACTGCAGATGTTGCACCTATAACGCAAATATCTCTTGCCTTTGCGAATTCAAGTCGACAACTGGTATTCAAGGTTGCCAATTTTGATTTTAAAAAAGACATACATAAAAAGTTGCAGAGCGCAATAATGACACGAGTGTAGATTTCAAATTCTCATTAGCAGTTTTTCATCCCACGTTTAAGGGCCCGGACATCTGCCTCAGGATTTCAATTTGGGATATTATGTCTATTAATATTCAAAGCCAATAGCAGCATGATGGCTAAAGGGGATTAGACGACCGTAAATCAAGCGAGTTCATAAGGTCCTCATTCGCGATCGAATTCACGTTTGTTTCCGAATATTCGTCGATAACCAGGCAGACAAAAATTGGAGGAATATTTATGGGGTGAAAAAACGGGGGTTTTAGGATTATTCTGAGACGGGTGGAAGGCCTTAGGTGTGCGAGTTCACGCTTTACGACTCCGCACAAAGCCCACACTTCGCCATGATATAGCTTATAATTGCGCCTAAACCTCTGCAGTATATATGCAAATAGAAAATTACACCACATGCTAAAATCCACGCCATTAGAATATCAATTATGCATCACCCTTGCGCACATCGTCTTCGTTCTGCTCACCCAAGCAATTTTTGAGTTGGAAATTAATTAAAACACGCCGTTTTGCAGTCATCTGATGCCATCACGGCACTTTCGCACAAAAAAAAATACCGAAAGAGAAAACCCGACACGACTTGAATTGCGCGGCGTTATTTAAGAAGGTTAGGATATTAAAAGGAAGCGCAACCATAGTGCTCTTGGCACATTTTGCGTCGATAAATAACCTGAGTTTGCATATGCTATGTCTGAGAATAAATAATAAGGCTCGACCTCCCAGGTCTGGGCGAGGTGAAGATTATCTGCAGGAAAATTCGCTGAAAAGCCGAAGTGATGTTGAAGTTGAGCTGGCCTAATACCAGCAGTGACATTAAGTCATAATTTGGATCATACATGTATATCTGTTTTAGTACATTAAAACTAATCAAACCGAATATTTTCCCTTAATCCATGATTTTACGATCTCTCATACTGAAAATCAAGATGTCTTAAATCAAAATGTCCACAAAATAAAGACAAACTGATGCGACTTTTTAATAACAAATTTCGTTTATGGAAAGATGCATTTTTTGTGTGGAGATCTTGAATCAAAAGATGAGAAAAATAAGTTATACGGTAACCGCCGAATAAAGAAAAATAGCATGGGTTAACAGATTACACTCTCCTCCTCCCCCCTCTCCCGCCCCCGCCCTTACGGCAACGCACATCTTGAACAGAAAAGTCTTCTTGAGAATGATGAGACACATTACTCTAAATCCTGAACGTGGTTAATCAGAATCGTTAAGCCAATTGTTAAGTAAATGTTCACCCAATGTAAGTTAAAAATCTGTTTATCAGCAAATTTATCAACACGTGAAAGCGTATAACACAGATGGGTGATCCTGTTTGGAGGCCAGAATTTCCCTTAAGTGCCATTGAACCAATTTAGAGATGCCCAAAAGCAGAGGTTGGATCGCGCATTCTGCTTGCCAACAACTAGCAAGTGTAATGCAATTGTAAAAGTCGTAGGAAGAGGAAACCGCGACACAAGTGTGCTGATTAAGACCTTTTCGCAATTTCCATTTCAGTGTATTTCTATCTCATCTTGGACTAAATCTGAAATGGCAAAGCCGCATTACAGCAAAGCGCAAGGCAAGGACGAGATGGATAATTAAATGAGGAGCTCATCAATAAAGAACTTCTGGAGCTCCCATTAAAATCATTGTCAAGCATGCATCTCGTGTATCGACTGAAGTTGGCAAGTTAAGATTCGCGGAAAATGCTACAAGAATATTCTTCTTACGATAGGATACAACAGTCGAAATTTCTTATTTAGTTCGAAACGACAACGTTTTCATTTCTGATTTTATGACCAAGAGCAAAACGTAGTCCGACCTCACTACCTTGAGACTTTGCTTCTGTTGCAACGCTGTTGAACGCCGTTTGCTTCTGTACATAACATAATGGCCTGAAAACATTGGTCGAGAAGTATGCTATGCAGACAAACAATGAGAAATACCAAATAAATGTTTCCTGAGTCGCCATCTGCTTAAGGCCATGTTTATTTTGCTCTCGTTTTAGTTAATAAACAGGCCTATGTACATGCAATATACCGGTTTGTATACTGTGTGTGAATTTCTTGAACTGTTGCAGTCCCTTACACCAACAGCTTAATTTCATTCATTTAAGTAAAGAACAGAAATTAGGACTGCAGACACCTCTTTGTACCTTCTCAAGTGATGCTCAGCATAACAACGCAGACCGGCAGACGTCTGCGTAATACTCCAGCAAAACTAATTGAGAAACTAGCAGCCTCATGGCTCATGTAAAGTGCAGTCAGGTCCTCCAAAGCAAATTAAGAAAAAAAACATTGTTTTTTCCAGTAGTTTAAGACGACAGTAGTTGACGAAGTTAGCAATATTCGAACCTTAAAACTTCGAACTATTATATTAATGTAAACTTCCATACTGTTGACCTGACAATGGTAACTACAAATATTGCTTTGTTGTTATTTATTGAAAGATTATTACAGGTATGCCAAAAAACTAAAAAATTATGAGATTATGATGCGGTTCGACAAGTTGAAATGCTAAGACAAAAGATATTTTCGTTTTTCGATTTTTTTTTGTTTTTGTTTTGTGCAAAGCTCTGGTTGATGTTCATTTTCAGGAACAATGAAATCTGACATTGCAAAGACGCAGAAATAATGGCACTTCAAGAAGATGAAGTTTCATCAATACGTTTGGGACAAAAATCTGCCAGATCGGTTGATAGATTATTCATGCCGAAACGTCATTAAGTTAGCGGGCGATTAGGATGACTCGTTCATTTCTGTAACCATTAGCCAGACTGGCATTAGCTCTCCAAATGTCAATCCCAAACGGACGAGATCTGCTATAATTCGCAGCTTCGTTATAGGAAATAATTAGAAGCGACCCCTTCAGCGCTGCTGCTAGTCAACGTTATAACCCAAAATCATGTCTTACAAATGAGACTAATACGTGGGCAAAGTGTCACTTTAAGATTTCCCAAAGATTAGCGAAGACATTGGCGATTCGTTTGTTTGCAGGTAGTCTGCAGTTACGATGTCCATGCTACAGTGCTGTCGTTATAGCAAAGACAGCCTGAAATACGTGATGCCAATATAAAGGCCACATTTATTGACACCAAATACGTGATGGTGTACCTCGATGATCATGTGACTACGTCAAATAAAACTTGATACTCCACGAAACATTAGACTATCTTATCTACCGACCCATATCCAAGATACATAACTGTACATTAAAACTAAAAACCACTGAAATATTATTTACAGCGAACTCAACAAAACACATGTACATGTATACAAATGGTATTCCTATTGATATGGTTATGAGATTGAAGAAGTAAATAATGGTCATTGGCGTAGGGGTGCCAGGCACCCTCCAGAAATTGTCCAGAATGGACCAATGCCAATGTTCTGAAAACCAAGTGATCTTCATATACATGTACACTGTACAGTACATGTGCGTTTCAGGAAAAACTGTCAAAGAGTAACCCAACTCGTATTAATTGGATACTCTGAAAACAGCAAATTAATTGGTTTAGTACGTAAAATGGATATCAGAAAACGTTTTCCAAATTAAGTCATTGAACTTCCAGCTACATGTATTTTAGTGCGACACTGAAGTGCCCTGGACAAACTTCAGCTCACATTCGTAATAAAACCCTTGCGTGTTAAAACTGTGAAATAATGTTCATTTATGAAATTGGTTTTCGTAAAACATTTAGAAACATGGGGGCTGCTTACGTTTTCGAAGAATCTTGCATTTGAATGACGCCTTCCTGATAAGATCAAGTCCGTGAAAAATTCACATTAATGCCAGACAATAATTAAGGCTGCCAGTCCAAAGAAAGCGCATGGCTGCATTGCCCTTTTCCACGAATTTGTCTCACTTCGCACCCAGGGAAAAATACATGTACATTATACTATAATTCAACTTTCGAGAAAATGACGCAACGACGACAACAATAAGCCAGCAGACCTTCGCTTGAAATTTGCATAATTGCCCAATGAATTCGTTTCCTGAGCAGACAATGGAAAAATCACCGAATGTTTCTGCAACGAAAGCGTTCAGGGTTCATTATTTGAGAGTAATTCAATCAACAGACTGGCAAAATTGTAAGTTATAGCGGGCTTAGCAAAAGGGCTCTCAACTACATGTATGACCTTGAATCTATATCAAGTTTTTTACTTAATGTACATTGTAGGTAAAGACATTCCCGTGATGTCACTAATATGTGCAATACCTGAATGTGAGGGGACATTCCAAGGATCTGGACAGTGCTTAATTAGAAATAATGGGCATTTTAATAATTAAGCAACACTAACATGCAAGGCAGATAAATTTTACCTTTCACATGTTTTTAAACAAGCAAATACGTGTGCATTTACCTTAATAAACAAGATGTAAAATAGACGTAACTGAATATGAATTTAAAACAAATATCGGACTTTCGTTTTTTTTTTTTTTAGTTCCTTCAAAGACCATGAAGATTTGTTTTAGTTCTGGCTGTTGCCATCATTCCCTGGAGGAAAGATCAGTACAGTCCTGGTTTTTGGGACTACAGATCAGGATCTGGAAAGCTCGAAAGAGAAGCCACGACCATCGACTTGCGAGTCCATCACCCTACTGTCTCGGCTATCCCACGATGTTATTAATTAGGGACCTGTTGTCTGACTGCTCTTTCGTGGTCTTGCATAAACAGTTTTACTTTTAGGCCGTCATTTAAATGTTGCCATTCATTGTACATTGGCCGTTCATTTATACTTTATATTTCAACATATATATTTTCATTTATATTTTATATATTGACCTCCTACTCTATACTTTAGCCGCCTACACTTTATACATTAACCACCTAACCTTTGTACTTTAACCACCTACATCTACACATTGCCATTTACATTGGTCATTTACTTACACTACTGTATATCAGTACTGTACATTTGCACAAACCATACACTGATTAGTATAAATACCAGTACATCTGTACTGATATCAGTATACAATTATACTGGTATCAGTATGATTTATTCAGATATCAGTACGATTTATACAGATATCAGTACATGCCAGTAAGTCTATACTGATATCAGTACAATTTTTATACTGGTCCATACTGATCTTTCCACCAGGGTTCCATCAGGTAACGAGCTAATCATTGTTTTATGTTAGTCGTTTCCAAGCCCATGATTCCTATTGGTAAAGCATGTTTAACGATGTTGTCCATAATATTTTGTGATTTCATTCTGGATAAATTGGGTTAAATTCTGTTTTGTACTAAATATACATGTACAGTACATGTATTATCAATCAATTCTTCAGCAACAGCCAATTTCTTGTTTGGTTGCTTCAGCTAGTGGATTTCGCACGAACAATGCAAAATTTAACTGAATCAGCAGCACGTGTGACAATAGGGGGCCACTCTTATGAAAGCCCAAATGATATATCGAGGGCAATTTTGACAGGAAAATAACAGAAGCGTCACACAAAATTTGGCAAAACCTTACAAATATAATAAAACAAACTGAAAACGGAATAGCCAAGAGCTTATCAACCGATAAAAATATCGTTAAACGAGGCTGTGATAGGAATATTAATTTGTCACAATAATAAAGAAGTGGACATAATTACGTGTCATTTTACCTAATGAAGTGTTCGCTATTGACTATACGTGCAAGTAAAGAAAAGCAATTTGCACGTTACTGCTAAATTCAGCGTAAATTTAACTACAACTTCAGCACTGCACAATGGACTTGCCTCCATTGTACAGGATGTCCCAAAAGTCAGGGCGGATATCCATTAATCAAGGAGTGCTGTTCCGAAATAGTTAACGGCGTGATTATTATTGTACCGCATCTTTTTTATACAATAACATTTATTTTGTCAAAGTTTAAAATATTCTGTAATTTGTATTACGCTAATTCGCCCTGAAATATACCCTGAAAGTATTCAGAATTCCGCGTTTTAAAAACTGATTGAGTTTACGGTACATCAATGGAGCACACGTTAAAAGAGCTAACAAAAATGTGCTATTTTTCTTTCAGGCATTTTTTAATAAAGGGCAGTAACCGTTGCATAAGGTATTTTCACCTTTTATTATAAATATAAATACGTATACAACAGGAATTCTCGTGAATATATCTATAATGATATACATGTATTCACGAGACAGTTTTGACGTCGATGAAGTCTTGTATGTAACTAACTGGGGCTGACGATGTCATTTTTATTATTCAATATTTCTCAATTTTTCCTAGAACTTGACATATTAGCGTAGACCGACTAATGATAGGAGTCCTTGGATTTCTCCAGCACTAAAATTGTATTATGTTCTACTATTTTAAAACAATTGCTCTTGTACACCTATGACGTTTTATTACGAAAACATAAACAAGAACTTAGTGGAAAAAATTGTTTTTGTCGAAATTTTACCAAACAGTCATATGCGCCAAACGTATGACACCGTATGGTGTCCCAAATGCTTTCTTATTACTGTAGCAGGTGAGGAATAGCCTCTACACTGTTTTGAGGCCATCTGAGCTGGAAAAAAACGTATTTGGATGGTCTGGCGCTTAAGACCTTATGGGTTGGCACCCTTCATATACTTGAAATTTAAACTACCTAGCATTTTACCTACATACATGCATTAGGAAACATCGAATAGCTAACACGATTCCGTAAACAAGATCACGTGATAACAAAAGGCGATTGCGCAGCTTGGCCAGAATGCCTCATTGCGCAACATATGAAGGTCGACATTTTGTTGCAATGCTCAACATAAAAATAATAGCAGTATACGTTACATTTTTTTCAACATTAATCAAACTCATGCAAGAGAGGAATAAATAGTGGCCTTTTAAATTCATAAACAGCATATTGCCTTTTTTCCTAAATCATGAAAACAAGGTGTTGCAATTGCGTTTTAGTTTTTTTATGAGTGAAAAGTCCACCAATCAGGATAGAAATTGTCCATTATATTGCACATGTACTGTATATTATCTGGACAGTAATTTATTAAAAATAATGGGCATTATTAATTAAGCAGTTCTATACAAAGACAATTTGTACAATTGTCTTTGTATAGAACTGACATGTTTTTAAACTAACAAATTAATTTACCTTCATAAACAAGATGTAAAATAACTGAATAAAAAAAATTGGGCGTAAGTTTTTTAAATAAATTCGTGCATTTTATATTTTCTTAAAGCTGTAGAAGACCAAAGAAATTTACCATCTTTAACCATGAAGATCTGCTGTCATTACATCAGGTAACTAGCAAATCAACGCTTTTGTCATCTCTTTTCAGGCCGATGAATGCAATAAGTACTGCTAGTTTAACACCGTTGTCAATGTCAGATATTGCGATCTAATTCGGGCTAGCTGAATCGCATTAAATATTTTGTATTAGGCCAATTATCAACCGCAACTCTTATTATTATCTCGTTTTAGTAAGTGCCGATAAGTTGTCTACTTGTTTCAGTGGAGTTTGTTGGAGCAACAAAAAATGTAAGGAAATTTGCATGACATGTGACAAATCAAAGGATAACAGCGTGAGATCGGGCCATTGTGGGAGCTTTCCGAGTAAATGTTGGTGTGACACATAAGAACAGCGGCCATCGCGATGCAGAATCTACGCTTTATTACTGGCAAACATGTTCATTATGGAGATTATGGACACCGTTTCGACCTTAATATGCACACTTTTTCCATTTGATTTTGTAGATTTTTAAACATTGAATCGTCACTACAATGCACAGTGCACATAAGGTTTGAATTATAATTTCATTGATTCTGTATTTGCTTAATTTTTATTAAAAATTGGGTACATGCATTTGTCTCGTCTCAACATATCATATCATTGCTAACCATATAGTACTATGTACTAAGATGAGTTAAATTGAAGGTAGTGGAACTTTAATAGGCGTTTATAACAATTCGAGCCTCAAACAAGTGTCTAGGTTATTGCATAAAAATAGTCGAGACTAAATCTAAATTACCACAGAGCGGTGTTATACTTTTTCAGAAAAGTGTTTGGTGTGAATTATAAATAAATAATAATAAGTAATAAATACATTACTCCGATTTATCTAAAACCAGCTTGTTTTTACTTATCTTCTCACGATGACATCACTTCAGATAATCGATTAGTCTTGGTGTTTGTTTTGAAATTTTCATTTTACATTTGTATTGACAATATTTTCTCGCAAATGATATGTCCAGGGTAATTTTGATAAGGAAATAACTAAAGCCTCGAAAAAAAAAATTGATTCCAAAAAATTCTGGCTTATGCATATGGCATACTTATTTCAACAGAAACAACTGAAAAAATTGCAATTTACGGGAAAAGCAATTTTGCAAATCGTTTTCTCATAGAGAATTATTCTTTAAGAAGTGACAAATCTAACAATCCTGCAAAAATATATGGGGGTTTTCTGAAATAAATAGACCTAGGAACTTCGCTTGTTATAATACCACCTTAAAACCAAAAAACAGATCACAAATAATGGATTTCCCAACTTTCCTGCAATTTTTTGTTTGTTAAAGAAATACCATCGATCGGCATTTAAAAACACCAGATCATTAATAGTAAATTTTAGTTATAGTCTCCATATTTTTAAAAGAATTTTGTTTAAACATTCGTTTTTAAAGGAACGCCATACGTAAAATTTTTATGAAAAAAAACGAGAAAATATAATTGAATTTTGCTAGTTATTATTTAAAAAATGTTTTCTTCATAAATATTGCTAACGAAATTTTGTTTTTGTTAAATAAATTGATCACTACTGAGTAACTGACTCACGTTTCGCTACCAAAACAAAAAGTTTGAGAACCGCTGTTCTATAGGTTATTAACATGCTTTTATAAATTGAACGTAATGTACTTAAATCTTTATGCCTTTTTATCTCAATTTGCTCTTTCAAATAAATGAAGCCTTTAAATATTGTTCATTGTGAAATTTTTAATTCGCATGTATCACTGTTTCTATAATATACTTCATTGTGAGTGAAATACATGTATGAATAGTAAGTTACATTATAGCCTATGAGTCTAACTGGGAGGATTGAGTATACGAATTTGTAGGTGCCCACAAAGTTCCAAATAACCAGCAACGGTGGAACCTATTATATTCCTACATTAAGGTGCACAGGCAGTATACTAATAAAACGTTTGTTTTTATTGCATTAATGCTGAATTAAACTGAATTAATGCAAGCGAACAGCCACGCGTCCACACACCAAATAGTCACAGGCATGTTCAGCTGGTCATGTTGCGAAATTCAGAAGTTGACTAAACGATTGCGTAATTGTCTCATAGAAGCCAGTGATAGTGACTCACACATTCCACTGAAATCCATCAAAAATTCGCATAGCATAACAAACATATAACGGCCAAACAAACTCGGTGCAAGGCTAAACATGTATTAATTGTCATCGCCCAAGTTTTCATGTACAGTGTACATACTGTATACATGTACTTAACTGTTAATTAGTACAACAAATAACTATCTCATTGTTCAGCCTAAAGTGTCTGTTATGTGTATTAGTACACAGTTGTTTTCGCATTAGTCGCGTGCTACAGCTACGCAAATGATACCGTACATCGAGGGCAAGTTTGACATGCAAATAGCCTCGGCAGTAAAATATTTATAAGACCTTACAAATACAAAATAAAAACTGAAAATGGAATAAACAAGAGCTTATAAACTGACAAAAAATATTGTTAAACGAGGTTGTGACAGTAACTTCGATTAGTCTCAATTAAGAAGAAGTGGACAAATCAATTACATATCATTATACCTGTACCTACATGTAAACAATAAAATTAACAACAATTCGCACGATACTGTTTGAATTGTTAGTATATATATATAGCGTAGCTCGAAACTCAGTTGGTATCATAAGCTGACCATTCCAGTGTGAATTCACAGGAATAATACCGTTGGTAGGTATAATTTGAGTTTCTTATACACTGAAGAAACATTATAAATGTGTTTCTTCATGTAAATATCATATTCGTTAGCTACCCTGTTCAACTATAATTTGACTGAATTTATTGAATTTTATTCTAAAAATATATGTATTTTTAACTATTAGATATGTATCCACGATGTTTTTATATGGCAACACTTGCAAGGTTATATTCTAAATGTAATGCAAAATTCAAGTTAATTTTTTTCTGTTCTAGAGAACAAAAACACCGTTAAATACTGTCAGCATGTTTTTAAACAATTAAATTTACTTCTACAACTAAGGCATAAAATAACAGCAAATTATACAAGATTATTTTTCTGATAAAGCGGTTATTTTTTTCATTTTTATAACGAACGAAAGAATCCATCTTTAACCATGAAGACTTGCGTTTTAGTGCTGGCTGTGTGTTTGGCTGTTGCCATCATTCCATCAGGTAACTAACAATTCACTGATCATGTTAATCGTTTATACGCCCATGATTCCAATTGGTAAAGCATATTTAACATTGCTGTCAAAAAAACTGTAATTTGACTCTTAATTTAATTTGGTTTAATTCTGTTGTACTTGATCAATTATCAACTTCAATGCTTTATAAAATCTTGTTGCAGTAAGCGCTGATTTTCCATCTGGCTGCTTCAGTGGAGTATGTTTCAGCGATGAAAAATGTAACAGAATCTGCAACACGTGTGACAAACCGAGTCATCCCGACGTAACAGGGGGCCACTGCGGAAGCTTTCCGAGTAAGTGCTGGTGTGACAACTAAATTCGTCAATGGCTTGCAGCAACCACCTTTTTACGACAAACATCTTCATTATTGTAATGTGACATGAGACCTCTCTATGCATCATTTCCTTGAAGTATTTTGTCACATTGAATCGTCAAAAAGTGCATCTTAAAAGTTACACTTACAATTACCTTGATTCTGTATTTGCTGCATTTGATTAAACTTTATGAACATAAGCGTATCTTTTACT
>JAQIXS010002638.1:0-21718 GCA_034700785.1 Rossiulus vilnensis
TCTTCTGTTGCTGATGCTCCACCTTCTCCTGCACCTTCTTCTGTTGCTGATGCTCCACCTTCTCCTGTTGCTGATGCTCCACCTTCCCCTGCACCTTCTCCTGTTGCTGATGCTCCACCTTCCCCTGCACCTTCTTCTGTTGCTGATGCTCCACCTTCCCCTGCACCTTCTTCTGTTGCTGATGCTCCACCTTCTCCTGTTGCTGATGCTCCACCTTCTCCTGCACCTTCTCCTGTTGCTGATGCTCCACCTTCTCCTGCATCTTCGCCTGTTGCTGATGCTCCACCTTCTCCTGCACCTTCTCCTGTTGCTGATGCTCCACCTTCTCCTGCATCTTCTCCTGGTGGTGTTCCGCCTTCTTCTTCCTTATTTTCTTCCTCGCTATCTTTTCCCCCTTTGATATCGACGTTAGCGTTTACGCCCACGTGCATGCTGCTGTCTCCGAAATTAAATCCCGAGTGAAACGTGACATTTTTGGTTATTCCCAGACCTCCCAGAGAGACCTTGCCAAGAAAATCTCCTCCGCCTCCTATGAATCCGTGGACAATGCTCATGACGGAGCTGATAACGGTTGTCTTGACAGCGAGTAGGGACTCTGAAAAGATGTCCCCGATGGTCAGCTTTGAGTTGATTAGAGCCTTGGGTAAAGCGTCGAAGATACCGTTCAGTAAGCCGATGTTGAAGCCCTTGAGTATCGTGACGAACTTCGTGAGGATAAACTGCCCCATGGGCACAACCAGCTTGGGCACCAAGACGGCGGTTATTTTGATCGGAAGGCTGGGAATGAACGCCGGAATCTTGATGGACACGGTGAGAAAGATCCTCAAGCCAATAAGGGCCACCCGCAGGATCAGGCCGAGTACGACTCTGAAGGCGTAGTAGACTCGTGGGGCGATCTTGGTGATGGCGCTCTTCACCATGACGGACACCTTCACGGTGTTGCTGCGCACGATGGTGACGAATCCCTGCAAGGTAGTGGTGATGCTGGTCTGGAGTTTGATCACAATGCCGAAGACAGACGAGAAGACGTTCTTGAGGAATTTGGGAAACAAACCCTGTAGGCCGGTTTTCTTGAAGAACCCGACAGCGGTGCTGTATGCGAACCTGATGTAATACGTGATTGTCGTCCGGATGGAGCCGACCACGCCGAGGATGGTCTGCACAAAACCGCCCACGGTCACCTGCAGGGTCCTCACGATGCCCTTAACGATAGTGTCCAGATGGAGGATCTTCACAATATTGGGGTCCTTGAGGAAGCTGTGCAAGGTGGCCACAAGCTGTCCGGGAAATTCGTTCACAAATTTCTTGAAGAGCACGGGGTCCTTGAAGAAATCTGAGTCGAGATTGATGCTCACGATGGCATTGATCTGCACAAGGAAATTGAGGCCGGCCTGCAGAGCGTACTTGGGCATAACGGACAGGACCTTGGTGATCAAGGCGTCCAATATGCCGACGCCGATGATCTTGATCTTGGCTTTTCCGCCGTATTTCAGCACGGACTGGAAGGCCGTAATGATGGTCTGGATGAAGACCCGCACGAAGAGCTGCACCGTCTTCGCAACCAGCGTCACGATGCTGACCGGAAGGAAGGCAGCCACCGCCACCACCGCCTTGCCCAGCTTCACAGCTTCGTTTTTTAAGGCGCCTACGCTGGTTGGGATGGTGAACTTGTAGTCGATGCCGGCCTTGGCTAGGAGCTGGATCCTGTTGAGAATCTCAGCGATTAAGCGGATGATGCCCTTGGGCACCAGACTGAACAGACGGGTGATCAACACGTCAATGATTTTCACGCCAGTGAACTTGGGGGTCACCGTTGCTCCCATAGCCTCGATACTCTTCAAATTAAGTACCAATTTGTAGAGGGTATCTGAGAAGCTTATCCGGATGTGGCCGAAGCCGTTGCGCAACAGCGAAAAGACGATTTTGGGGATCTTCACGATGGTGGCCACGAAGCGGGGCCCGATACCGATCAAGCCGGATATGAAGCCGGAGACGGTGGGCATGGTGATCTTGAAGCGGAACGTGAAGCTGGCTTGCACTTGCCCGAGGATGTCCGCGGCGATATTCAGCGCCCAGACGGGCAACCTTGTGACGATGACGATGAACAGCTTGTTCAGTATGACGATTTTGAACGGGCCCTTGACCACCACGCTGGCGGCGCCTTCCTGCTTCTTCCTGACTATCATCTGGATGGTCGCCCGGAGGTGGCCGATGAAGTTGTGGATGAAGCGCAGGATGGCGTTGATGCGCACCTGCATGAACAGGAGGAACCTCTTTATGATCACGATGGGGTTCAGTGCGCTGGCTTTCAGCGTTATCTTGATGCTCAGTTGGTGCTGCCGTTTCTTGTCCCCTTCGCTAGTGTCGTCGGCCTTAACGGAACCACCGGCACTAAAGCTACCACTAACACCACCACTACCCTTTCCTTCTCCTTTTCCTTTTCCACTGCCTTCTCCTTCTATTTCTCCTTTTCCACTGCCTTCTCCTTCTATTTCTCCTTTTCCACTGGCACTGGCTTCTTCTTTGCCTTCGCCATTGTCATCGTCATCACCATCACCATCTCTTCTTTCAACATTGCCGTAGTCAAAATCGTCCAGTTCGTCATTGGCGACTTCTGCGCTGCCAGCGTTTTCAGATCTTATGTTGACATCTGCCCTCGCTGTGGCTGTTTCAATGTTAAAAAGGATCCAATCAGCTCTTTGAAATTTGCTTAAAAACTGGCTGACATTAGTCAAGTAACCCTTGGTAACAGTAGCAGCTAGTAGCAGGACACGCTACTGCCATCGTGAAAGGCTATCTAAACTCTCTGTATCCCCCTTAGCTGCACTTTCAGTACAACAAATTAACGTTCGCAAAATGCTAAATGTTTATAGATTCTATGCAGACATACATGTATATCAGAAATATACTATAATGAATCATGAATTTATGAGCCAGAAATATAAAAAAATATACGTTAGAAAAAAGAAAGTGTTGTATATAATACTGCATTTTCGTAAGTAGTTATGTAAGGTCACGTTGTTAGGTTGAAAGCATTGCCAAAATTCAAATCATTATAAATAAAAATAGGAACAGGTTTAATTGATGACTTTAGTGAAAGTGTTACAACCCCGTTCATAAAATAAGTCCTTGATTGAAAAGTCACCCTGAGCATTAAATATATTTTTGCTAATTATGGAGCTTTGGGCAATTTTGTTATAGATAGTAAGATCCACGTTGATAGTGTTGTAAAATAAAGTGTTTTATACACGAAATACCATTATTAATGGACATTAATTAAAATTTAGGTCCCTGAATAGCTCTGAATAATTAAATCGGTGTTTAATACCTCCTACGTTGATTACATCCTCATCTCCTCTGGCTATCCGATTTTCACCTGGAAACAATGAAAATTTTGTTTTTACGAGAAACGATATACCCACACATTATATGATTATTATATTAGAGGGCGCCACTTAAGGACTTTCATATTTTTTATTTAGATGTGCAGTTTTGATATTTTTTATTTTTTTTTTAAAAAATCTTGAAAATGACCGGATATTTACAAGTGTTATTAGTGTTTTATAAATGGAATAAAATAAATAATATGATAATTAGAAAAACTGCCCAATGGTGGGCATAGCCTGTGAAATCGAATTAAATTTCGTGTTACCTTGGACTGATACAAACGCAGCAGTGCCTGAAAATAGAAAAAAAAATAGATATTAATTTAGGCAAATTGTGTTGTAAAATTGTGAAATTATTTATTTCCGAACGCAATTATTTATTATTTATTTATTGCGAACACAGATTTTGATTTGTGGCAGAATTTGTCGTTCACTGGGGTCTGAGTTTATTTGTGATTTTAAAATGTTCCGTATATTTAAATAAAAATAAAATCAAAATTTAAAAAAAAGTTATTCAAAAAATGTTACATGGTCGCATGCAAATACGTAGAAACTTGGTACTGGAGGGGCGGGGGAATGATATGGTAGAAAATGTGGTTTGTAATAATCCATCATGTAACGTTTCGATATGTTGCTGTTACAGATGGCCCATGATCGCCACGTTGACTCTGTGCGCCACCTGGCGCGAGGCAAAGGTAACATTTCACCAAGTGCGTTTCAGCAGCCAGTAAGCAGTCAACATTTTGCCAACCTATTGTTTGCTGGCAAACAAAAGCAACTTGTCGTCAGCGTCGAAACGCCAGAAATGCGAAGCAATTTGGACCATTTCGCTGCCAAGCGCCGATGTTCAAGTTTGAACAGGTGGGAAATTGTGGCGTTGTGCGATGGGGACCATGGGGGGTGTGATCCTTCGCCCCCAAAGACTGTTTTTGGGTGCCAAGGGCCCTCCCGATGATGGAACACACGAAAAACGATTTTTAATATTGAACGAGACATCAAACATTCGATATTGAAATTAGTAAAAACGCTTTTCTTAGAAAATAAACACTTCAGATCAACTTTGTATACATTTTTAAAATGGCTATAGCCCACTTCTATCGTCCATTTATTTAGATTAAATTCCTGCCTTTCCATCATGACTACCATTTCAAACAAAAATTGGTGATTTTTATAAGAAAATAACCATAAAATTCCGGTTTAAAAGCAATGTCAATTGCAGTTTTGAACGGAATGGTCTACGACTTGCATGAAAAAATTATTTATGGAGAAATAAAGCGTGCAAATCAAAATTGATTTTTAAAAATAAAGGTTTTAGTAAGTAAGGAAAGCTGCGCAAAATTCTATTGTACGTGATCAGCTTTATTTCAAAAAATTAGTCGCCCAATGCAGATCAAACTTTATTATAATAAACAAATAATTACAACTATAATAAAACATTCACACAAAAACTAGCAACGGAAACACTCAAATAATAAGTTGTGCAATTCGATGTTCGATTGTTTATAAATACGTCATTTGTGGTTTGGTTTATAGAAATTAAGCGGCCTTTGAAAACGGGGTTTTCATCTAAATGAAACGTCCAACGATTTTAAACGGTCTTTTTTTTCAAGTTTATTTAATTTTTTTAAAGTAAATCGGACATGTTTAATTTATAAAAAAAACGGGGAATAAATTAGCAATTATTTGATTACATGTTGGGCGTCCTTTTGATTCCTGCCTTAAGCTTACAAATATATTGTGAAATTTTCTTATAAAAACATCTTTATAAAACTCTTTATAAAAACATTTCATAGACCTATTTTAATTGTTTTAAATGCATTTTGGCAAACATTTTTTGAAATCTTGCCAAAATATTTTCTAAACTCTGTTACAATTTTGTTTAAAACATCGAAATTATAAATAAAAACATTTCAAACGACATTGTTACTTAATTTTTTGATATTTCCGCTAATTTAATCAAAT
Organism: Rossiulus vilnensis; assembly: GCA_034700785.1. NCBI lineage: Eukaryota > Metazoa > Arthropoda > Diplopoda > Julida > Julidae > Rossiulus > Rossiulus vilnensis. Next base: position 5,349 of record JAQIXS010002638.1, read on the forward strand.
AAAGGAAAAATAAAAAAAATATTTTTATCTCTAAGATGGGTTAAAAATTATTAATAATTATTTCTAGACTAGTTAAAAAATTCACCTTCAATTTGTTCTAAAAGTTTTTTTCAATTTTTAAAAATAACTAGTCTAGAATTATGGGGGAAAAGAATTGAGCAGAGAAACCAACTTAAGGCGTGATTAATTTTTTGAAAGTTCGTCTTATTGTGTTGTTATTAAAATTATTAAAAAATATAAATGTGCTATGTAAACAATGCTGCCACTTACCCAGCTTCGCGTTGAACAGTGCGATCAGGCATAGCAACGCTAAAAAAGTTTTCATTTTAATCGTCAGCCAAATTTTAATGGATACTGATTGCTATCGTCCTTAAACGTGATTAAAAGCTCTTGACAAATAAGCGTTGCTAACTGCTTGGCATTGGTTAAATAGGTAGCCATGTTTGCAGTTTGGTCCACCTGTTGCATTGTCTTTTTAGAGAACAATTAATGCCACTGTGCCATTAAACAAACAGTTTGGATCGGTGATGACGATCCTGCAGGTTTTCGAGGGCAAATTTTCATTGGCTGGATCGTCGATCATCAAATGATGAATCAAACGCTTGGCTCCTATTGATGACGTCAGCCTCGAAAAAAAACGGTCCTAACCTTGAAATTCAGTGTGGATCAGAAACTGTAGCGGCATTCTGAAGAGATGTGAATCGGATGTGCAAGGTTCGGACCTTCCTAGTTTCTAACGTTTTGCTTGGTTGTTTATACAAGCGATGATTTTTTTTAAATTTCGCGGGCATTAAAGGTTCCTCAAGCTTGAAGCGTTTCGGATATTTGAAACGTTCGAACCTTTCTAAAACGTTTTTCTAACATTTGTGCCTTTTTGTTTTCCTTACTAGTTTTGGAAACGAAACACAATCGGAAGTTTTTATAATTGCGCCTAATGTTTCGAAATTTTGAGTTTAGATGGTTCCTAAATCTTGTAGGCCCTATCCATAAAAGTTTTAAAATAGTTTTTAGCGTGCGTAATTTCTCCTATTTTAGTTTTCTTGATTTCTGTACTGATGGAACGGAAATGCCAGAGCATTTCATATTTTTAAGTATATTTTCAAATTTTCAACGTTCAGTACGTTTTAAAATCTTCTGACATTTGTAAAACTGTGAAGTTCTCTAACGATATAAATTTTCTGGGAAATGGTAATTTTTATGCATCGGGACACAAAATTAACTACCTGTAATTTAATAACGCAAAGCAACATTTCGTATTTATAAGCTTAGGGAAAAGGTTTAATGAAATTGATCAATATCCAAAAAAAAGGAGGGGTGGTTTACTTAAGCAGTTTTCCTGCAAAGATTAATATCTATCCCATGTTCATTATTTCTCGGGTATAATTGGTCGTCCATATCTTCCATCAATTTCGTATAATTTGAAAATGTATTGTTTATTAGTAAAACTTAGGAAAAATCCGTTATCCAACCTCGGATGCCGATCATTTTTCGGAGGTACCATGACGGATTTCATTTATGTTTATTACTTATTTAAAAATCGAGGCATTTTCAAGCGATGCTAAATTCGATAGAAGGTAGTGGACAACCAATTTTGTTAATTAAATGAAGAATTAATCACGTTCAAAAAAAATTCTAACACAGATGTGCTTAAAAAGACGTAATATGAAAGGGTATAACAATTTAAAATATTTTCAAAATGTGCCGTTGATTTCTAAAGAAATCTAATGAACACCGATGTCCATCTTCGGAGGTTTCATTAAAAATAGCCTATTGTGCTTGAAACACAATTGTGTCAGTAGTTTTTGGGCATTAAAGTTAATTGGACGTTGGATGTAGCCTAGGCGAAATTTTCGACACCGAAATCGGTTCAGTGGGTCGACAATGAAGCTGTTTTCAGGCGACCGTTTGCGCAACTGGTTTTGTTTTCCGTCAACGTTTGGCTGCAGCAGTCGCTCATCGCTTCGTAATCGCAAATGGGCTTTGCCACGAGTCAAAAATGAAAATTAATGATCAAGCCCAACATAACGCATCCACTACCATGCTGCTTGTTTGTTTTCCAAGCGAATGACAGATGGGAGGCGATGTATTCGAAATAATTACGTGTACAAAAATGGCCTCCAAGGAGCAAGCTGAGTTGGGGAAGCCACATGTAGCTTGTTTGTTGGGGCAGACGCCATCATTTCTGAAATGTAACCAGAAAATAACTTAAAATTTCGTAAAGGCCGTTCATGTAATCGTGAAGGTTTTAGGAATGATCACCACTGTTTATTGTCTGTATCAAAAAAAAGGGGATGTATCGGGAATTAATGAAGGGGTTAATGTAGCAGGAGGTTTCAACAATCTGTTTTTATAATGCGTCATAGCTGTTTGTTTTTCTAATGAAACCAAAATTTCTGTTTTTTTGTTTTTGTTTTTTAGCAACGTTTAAAAATTGACTTTCAGCCAGCTTTTTGGTGCGAATACTCCGCTGTGCACCTGTGGGGAAAACGGGACGAGTGGTTAAATAAATAAGTAGAAATTACACTCATACCTCTCTATACAGCCTCTCTATTTTTATTATACGTCCAAAAATAATAAGCACAAATACGCGAAAGAGCATGGGACTTTCAGGCGTATGGAAGCTTTTAGACTACATTGGCGTAACTGGGACATATTTCTGGGGGGATGACACTGCCCCTAATCATAGGCAGACCCAGAATGCTTTTAAGGGGGGAGGGGCATGAGCACTAATAATTTTTGGGGAGGGGGTGAACACGCCGTAGGGGAAAATTTTGAAAAATGTACAATAGAAATGTATAATTTTAGCTGAGAATTTTACGGAAAAAGTTGCTTGCAAATACTAATATTTTTAATAAATAAATGCCGCAGGCGAAAATTTTGAAAAAGTTTATTATAAATATGGGGATTTTGCCGAAAGTTTTCTAATGAATTTTCTTTATATTACAAGTACCCTTATTTAAAATAATGGAACGCTATAGGCGAAAATTTGGAAAAAATTGATCAAAATCCAGGATTTTAGCATATCATTTTGTACAAAACTTTCTTACAAGATGAGTATGGAAGCACACCCAGGCGCAGTTTTATTTTTGCCACGTTTCGTGTTCTTTATTTGACACTTCTTCAGACTAGATAATGTACACAATTGGTAGTAACAAAGATTTGACACGATGATTATAGCGGTAAATGGAATAAAAAATAAATCTTATAGTAGCAAATTTGCTATAACGCATATCGCTCCATAGATTCCTAGAAATGTGGCAGTATTTTTAATTATTAAGATGTTAATGTGAAATTTGTTATGTTAATTTTGTTTTGTATGTTGCGGTACAACCCAGCATTGAGGTGGCTGTGGTCTCCTGTGGTTCGCATGTATTGGTGGTCGCCATTGTATCTAAAATATTCGTGTGATTGGATGAAATTGGCTGCAAGCAGTGAGATTTTGTATTTGTAAATTATATTTGAATTATAGTATTTTATAGTTGTCATAGTTATTATAATTTGGTCGCCATTGTATCTTAATTTTCGTATAGTTGGTTGAATTTTAGTTTTAGTGTAATAACTATAACAACTATAATATATTATAATTCAAATATAAGTGAAATCCAGACAAACCAGCAAAAAGATGCCTTTGGCTGTGTGCACTAATTTAGTTCACAATCATCTTCCTGCCGATTCTGCGAATTTCCCTTTTTTTGTTATTATTATTATCATCACATTATTTGCATAAATTTACGGGAAGATTATTTTCTTTTCTGTCAATATGGATTGCCCCACCCTCCTTTTTTTAACCAGGTGAATATGGACTGCCCTCGATAGTGGATTGTTTTAATTGTCGCCTTTCCCATGGTGAACCGAAAACCGAACCAGTAGTAGAGTATGTGCATTTACAGGGGCTAGCATTTAGTTAGTCGCAGAATTGGCTGCCAGGTGGCGCTCAGGGTCGACTTCTTCGGAATCGGAATGTGCCAAGTTCCATTCCAACTGAGGGAGTGAAGGCTTCTGAAGCCATGAAGATTTTTGTTTGTTGTTCGATTTTCGCGTATTGAGGGTAGGATTAGGCCCTTGGTTCGCACGCAATATTCGCTTCGTTTCGCCGTTAATTTTCTCCCGGTAGCCGCGTTTTCGCCGCCCGCCTACCGGGGCCGCTCTGTGACGATTCATCCGCGATGTAGCGAGTCGTTTCTCGATAAAAATTTGACGTTTTGACGATACCCAGGCTCGGCCTCAACCGTCCAATGATGGCGCTCGTGGACCACCACCAAAGCCGCTGCAAATGAGTTCTGCTGTTTTTTTATTTCGTGCGTGTCCGAATTTCGCTTTTCGCTGCCTAACTGGACCAAGATTTCGGCGTATTTCTTCCGCCACGACCAGCGCGGTTAACATGACGGCTTCAGGCCGGTGATCTGCCGTAGAAAACAACCCGTTCCTGTTCATGGATACACGGTAAATTTAGCCCTTTGCTCGTTAATTATTGATTGGATTTTCAGAGGATGAAAACTACCATCCCCCACTACCCCTTCGCTTTAATCCCTTCTCCAATCTGAATAATCACAAAATCCACCTTCCGAAGCGCTAATTAGCGAACCTGGATCGATGAGGGAATGATTTCTGCTGGATACATGTATCTACTGAAAGAAATGCCGTTAGGCCTAGGTCAGCGTGGGCCTGTCACCTGAAGCCTGATCGGTACCATTGCTGGTCAATTTCGGTATAGATAAGGAAATATTTTTAGTAAAAATATACACGCATGTTGCGCATTATGTGACCACCGAATCGCTGGGGGTGCCTTTAGATGAAGTCATTTGACAGGGCCTGGAGGAGGCCGGCTAGAAACCTGTTTTAGCCCAGACTGGACGTGCCCCCCCTCGAGGTGCAGGGCAGCGTTAATTTGTTGCTGGAAAATGCGAGGACCAGGGGAGCTGAGGGGGTACCTCTTTCTAGGTGGCGAAGACCAGTTTTGCGCTCTCGCTGCCTGCTGGTTGTGGCTATCTCTGAATTTTTAAGAAAGATGGGGATTGGCAAGTTCTGCTGCTTTTTTTTCTTCTTGTTGCCTAAGATTTTTCATAACCTATCAAGTGAGTATAGGCTCCCCAGCCTGCCTAATGAGCAGATTTAAAAACTGCTGTCTGAACGTAGTTTCGTGTCAATGGCTTTTAGCCAAAAAAAGAGGTTTTATGAAGTTCAAACGCAATTTTGATTTTTGCTTAAAGAAACAACTTTTTAAAACGATTTATTTACAAATAACAAAGCTAACAAGATCTGCGGCTTTGTCTGCCAGCTGTTTTTTCCCATCTTTTTAGTGTCCAAATTTCTTTATAACTGACCAGGTGAAATACTGCTGTCTGAATGTAGTTTTCGTGTCAAAGGGTTATGAGTGCCATAAAAGGGGAAAAGGTGAGGATAAAACGCAATATTGTGTAAATACTTTTTAATACGACGATTTTGTAAATAGCAAACTGTCAATGGTTACAGGCAAGACCGATTCCCGATGAGAATTGTAATAAAACATTTTAATTTCCATCCTATTTTTCTTCTATTCGTTTCGACAAACAATCCTAAACATTTAAAGTAAATTGAGGATACAAAAATGCCTAATTACAACGTTGCGTTTATGGCTGGTTAGCCACATTACATGTTTGTAAATCGTTCCATAGGCTACATGACAAACACGCATTTAGATCAGAATGTAGCGTAATCGTTTTTCCTGTTTTTTTCACTTTTTTTTTTTTTTAAAAAACTGTTGTATCCTTCAATTTCTCCCGTTCATAATTTAAGAATGGCTGACTTCTGAACCATTTTATTTTTGTCAGACATTAACAAAAATGCTTGCATGTATAGGCTAATTAAAGCATTCTTTAATCCTGTAGTGTAGAAAATAATTTTAATCTTCACATTATTTGTCAGATACTGGCGACGAACATAACATTACAGGCGCACTCACAGACAATTATTTTATTCACGAAGCTTCGACCTTCTTTAGGCCTTGATCAGATGCTATTAGTTACATACGAGTGTATTTTAATTTCGTTTTAATGCATCGGATGATATAATTTTAGTATAACACGAGTATTACGAAACGCTTCTACTAAATTTATATGAACTAATGTATCAAAGGTACATGCCACTAGAATATAATTGAAAGTAATTCATAGCACAAAATGAATGCCCAAAGGAGGCCCAAGACGTCTTAAATTTAAATGTTTTTTTGCAAACGGATAGGCCTATGATATTTATTATTTTGCCAACACTTTTAGGCCTAAAGTTAGCAATCAGAAGTTGATCAACATTAACTAATGCAATAATAAACTATGTCTCTGATGGCACCTAAACAGGTTCAATATGCTGAGTAATATACGCTAAATACAATGCAGCTGTGGTCTAAAGGGCGTTTCATTCATTTTTTTGTCTTAATTTTCTAATTACAAGTGACAATTGGACCCATCAAAAGATAAAATGATGAACGATAAGCCGCCCACCCCTTGTTCCACCACCACGGCCCTGCCGCAGACCACGATGACCGCTATGCCACTGGCCCCCACTTCCAGTCATTCGATGTCCACTATCAATGTCACTGCAGCAAGCCCCCATCCTACATATACCACGTCGACAGGGGGGCCTGTTACAGTGTCGTCCGTTGTGTCACAGCCTTCCATGCAAACAGTACAACACCATCAAACGATGACACACCCGAGTGTAGCACCATCGCCTATACCACAGGTCTGTATCTGTGAACTATTGCTGGTATTTTCTGCGTGATCATCTCTAAGATTTAAGTGAGGATGGGGCTGTGAATGGATGGTTATATCTCCTTTCAGATGCAGGTGATTCAGCAACCACTGCACAGCCCCACTTATCTGCCGCACATGTACAACCCCCAGCAGCAGCTTCTGATGCCAGGCAACATCGCCATGAGTCCTTCGATTCAGGTGATAGCGACCGGCAAGCCGTGTGTCCCCAACCAGCTCCACACTCAGATGATGGGCAAGCAGATGATCCAGGGGCAGAACAATTACATCCCGTCGACGACCAATCAGACGCTGGTCATCGGACAGCTGGGCGTCATGCCCTCGCAGGGCAACATGATTCCGACTCATGCAAAACAGGTAGCGGATTCGCAGAAAGTTCGACCGTATGTGAGTATCGTGGTGTTTTTGTAACGTACCGTAACGCCCGTCACTAATCATTTAATGACTGGAAGAGGTAGGCAGACGTTGCTGTTTTACCGATCTCTAGATGGCGTTTCTACGGATGTGAAGTTGTTCACGTCAGTGTGCATGGGTGTCATATTTGGTTGTCGCACGCGTGGTTTATTTTGATACCACCGTATTTGCTAACATATAAGCCACTTTCCCCCAAAATTGTAAGATCTGAAGAAGCAGTGCGGCTTATACACGCACTTTTTGAAACGGTATATTATTTTCTTTTTATCCCAAGAATTTACAAAAAAAATGGATTTCACAACATACGGGTAATTGGTAGTTTTAAATGATTTTGCAGGCAATTTTAATCTGCTTCAAGGAAACAAATTGGCTCTCAATAATATACCTAGTAAAAAGTTAATTTTACGAGTAATAGTAGTTCTTAAAACTAAAGTCCAATTTTGGGATGCGGCTTATATGCGTACGTGGCTTATATGCAAGCAAATATGGTAGTTATTTGCATCTTCTCTTGTGATTGCGAGTTTCTAAAGTCAGCTTTCCTCGGACCTAATCGTTCAACCTGTTGGGTTCTCACCAGTAACGGAGACAAAAAAATGTTCCTGGTTCCAAATGAACAGGGTATCCATCCTATTCTATTATATTCGCTACCCAACAGTCAGCATATTAATGAAATATGGTAGGGGGTCAATCAGTCTAACCTAATTTGTACACGCAAGTGAAATTAAAATTTTTGAACAGAACTGAACGGTGATTGGGAAGGGAACACGGTCGTTTCCAATTACTGAGGTGCAATCAAGATTGGCGATGCAGGATTCGAACCCATGTCGCCCAAATGCAATGCTGGTATGCTGCTACTAAGTTACCTTGCCTTGTTAAGGATCCTGAAATACAACTTCAGTAGCTCTGTTCCACCACGTCCGAATTGCTGGCTTTAGGTACTCGCGTCCACGTTTGTTTTCCGATTTGCTAAAGTGCTCTAACAACTGGGTGTACCGGTACTGACTGTGTTGGATTTATTTCGATCTTTACGCGCTTGGACTCTGCTGTTCAGCAGATCCGCTCGTTAGCAATTAAGGGATCCGCTATTTGTTTTTCACCATTTTCACGTCCCCCTGCCAGAACGAGCGCAGTTTTTTTTCTCTCCCGTCATTTTAATTGCATTCGTATGCTGCAAACTAGGTGATGAGTGCTGCTGGAATGCTACAATCAAAATCACCTACTACTATCCTTCCTCATCCACAGACTCATACCGCTGTAACAGTAGCCGGCACCCAGGTTCTCAATAGCTCACAATTTAAGCAATTGACTAGCCAAGCCACGTTGGTGTCTACTCCACAGCTGATCACCAGCCAATCGCAGATCCTCAACGGGCTGCAAGCGATCAGCACCTCCCTGCCACCGGGCCTGACGTGGACGACCCACGGCGGCCTACAGTCACACGCGGTTATTGCCCAAAACCCCATTTTCATACGCAGCAGTCAGCAGCAAGATATGTTCATCCAATCGCAGCCACAGCAGGCACCCACGCCCATCCAACCACAACCGGGGATGGGCCAGGTGCTCCATCAGCAGCAACAACAACAACAACAGCAGCAGCAACAACATCAGCAGCAACATCAGCAAATGCAACAGCACCATCAGAAGGCGAAACAGGTAGTTAAGATCTGGGAAGGAGCAATCGAAGCTGGCTAGGGAGTCGCAGGGACCGTTTAGTGGTAACAAGTTTAAATATGCAAATTTCTCTGCAAAACATGATCACAGACATAATTCATTGTAGTTTCTCAAAGTTGATCTAAAGAATTATTTAAAAGGAAGGGTAAGCTGAGGCACATTATTTTTGTCTGCATTTAACTGCTGAAGAGATTATATCTGAAATGATAAAACAGTAGTGGCTTTTATTTTCCAAAGTGTCTTCTTAAAAAAATTAGTGTTGCGTGCCATAAAACCTTCAAATTAAGTTCCATTAGATCTGACTCCAATATTGAAAATATAACTGATGATGCTCTTATTAGTGTTGCATTTCTTTGCAAGCATTTTTTTTGTTAGAGCTGTAGAGGAGATGACATTCAAGCTTGAAAATCTGAAATGGACATTTTCTTGTTATAAGTGTATTTATTTTTAGTGCTTTTTAGTTTTTACAGAAATCAAAGATAAGCAATGATCCGTTTTAGATCTTGTGCTCTGCGACTCTCTAACACCTCAAACTTGATTTCATGGCGCAGCACAATTTGCTCGCTTTGAAATGCCTGTCATCTGTCGTTGATTTTTAATCCCATTTCTTCTATCCCTCCCCGCGGCGGCAATTTGGATTGAAATATCATTCAAATTGCTCTTTCTTCACCAACGAACTTGCTTCTAAGCATTTAAAATGTATCCTAGTATCCCTTTATGTGCTTTCAGACCCTGGAGCTGGCTCCAAACATTCAGCCGAAGGTCCAATCGACCTCGGTGGGCACTAAGACGCTGAGCATCTTGCCATGCACCGTGGCTCCCATCAGACCGGCAAGTTCGGTCGCCACACAAACAAACACAATGAACCACGGCGTATTTCATCAGAGGCCACAGGTGAATCTTTAACACTCCCCATTGTATCATTTGGGAAGAGGGGGGGGGAGTAGGGAATAAACTAATTCACCCAATGAAGAATCTTTTAGTGGGAATAACTTTCAATTCCTTGCATTTTTGATTGGCATCAGCAGTTGAAGCAGAGATCGAAAGCACACGGAAACCGGGTGGCTCCATACCCCAGCGGGACACCCATTCCGTTCCAGCACAAGGCAGACGCCGCGAATCAGACCAAAATCATCCTGACGTCGCAGCATCCGCCCATCCAAATGAAAATCGTACAAACGGATGGCAAGCAACAGAACGCTCCCAAGCATCAGCAGCAGAGTGGTGAGTGTTTGTTGCACCTGCCGATTCATCTCCAGGGGTTCATGTGCACCTGGAGAGTCAGGGAAGAGTGAAATGGTCAGAGATAGTCACGGAAAATTCCCTTTTATGCTCGAAAACCGGGAAAATCCCTTATGAATACGCTCTTCATTTTGAATTAAGTGCCAAGAAACTGTATTTAAACATTAACATTTTTTACTGATAAAAATGCGATTGCTCTGAAATTACTAGTGCCGTTAGTCATAAATTTTCCCTTATATTCCCTGGGCAAAATTTAGGGGAAATTATGCTGGTTTGGTCTGGGAAAGTCAGGGAATTGGTTTTGTAACTTTCTCGTTGTAACTGATCTCGTTTTTCTTGCTTCCCTCCAGTCGTTTTGCCAGCAGCCACATCAGAGGTGCCAAACAGCGTCAACGTGGTCCACATAAAACCTGCCATGAGTGGCATGCAGCTCAGCAGCACCAACGGACAGGAGGCTGCTCGCACCAGCGAGTCCCCGATGTCGGCCGTCGGCGGCCTCGCGAACAAAGACAATCTGATGGCAGCCAACGGAAGCCCGTTGCCCCAGATGCTCGCCGTGTTGCCGGAACCCGCGACGAATGAGCAGGCCGGCAACACGATGAACAACGAAGCGGTAAACTCGAACAATGGTGAACATCGGATGAACGCCATCCCGAAGCCGCTAGGCAGTAACGCGGTGGTGGTGCCGCCGTCCAAGATGAGGACCGTGGGCAGCGGGCCGGAGACCGCCTTCAAGGAGCCCGCCACGTGCACAATGCCGGTGCATTCCAGCACGGTGAGGCCCACATCGGCCGTGGTGGGACAGCAAGAGACGCAGACCGCGACTCCGACGATGCTGCCGCCACATTCCGCCGGAGCGCTCATGGGCTCGGACACTGTCAAGGAAAACCAGCCACAGAAGGCCATCGTGAAGCCGCACGTGCTCACGCACGTCATCGATGAATTCGTCATCCAGGAGGCCTCGGAACCGTTTCCGGTATTATTTCTTTCCAGTATTTGTTTTGCATTCATCACTAGAGCTTTGTAGGGCTGCGAGCACTTCATCTGCATTAAAAACCCGAGCGAACGTTGAAGTCGTTCCCTCAGCAAAAGCTGATCTAAGCTTTCCTCAAGCTTGCTTACCAATGGTGCTTAATTTTTCTTTATTTTCTTTTGCGTCCCAAGGTGAATCGCTCGTCTCTGTTGACAGAGTTCACGCCACCGAAGCAGTCGTCCATTCTGGAGAGCGAATCGTCCACCAACGAAGCCATGCTCACGATTAACACAGGTCTGTTCTCGCCCCCTTTTTCCGTTTTCACCTCGTTCAAATGCTCGACCTCTGGTTCTTGTACTCTCGTTTTCCCCTGGCGGGGGGGCGAGCTGTTTGCCGCCCCACTCAGTTGCGGCCGTTTTTTCGCTTTCTGTTGGTTAGACAGCAAGCGTGAGAAGCTGCTGGACATGGGGAAGCTAATGTCCAAGTGTGAGTTTTGTGGCAAAATAGACAGCAGGTCTCGTTTCAAACGCCACAGGCGTTTCTGTTCCACGTCGTGCTCGAAACGCTACAACGTCGGCTGCTCCAAGCGTCTGGGGCTCTTCGCTTCCGAAACTGGTCTCTCACTATCACTTTCTTATGCTCGTTTATCGCTTCTCGTTTTTTTTTCTTCTTTTTTTTTGTTTTTTTAGTTCCGAGCCTAATCTTCGATTTTTATTTTTTACTTTTATTGTATCCATTCGCCTCGTTTTCGTTTCTCTTTGCTTGTTTTAATTTCTTTTGCCAATGGCATCTTCTCTCGCGGGGTTCCCGTGCGAAAACGTTGAATGGAAAATTTTACAACTTGGCTGTTGCTTTGAAATTAATTGTTGGGAATCGTGGCTCGCAAACATCGAAAATAAAAATTAATATCGAGCTGGAGGTAAACGCGGCGCAATGTGAAATGTTACTGTCATGGTAAAATTCGTCAAACTGATGAGAAATTTCAAAAGTAATTATTGCTCTATGATGATTGTTTTTGAACACAACATAAGTATTTTATGCAAGTTCATCACTAAAACATGTTTGTCCTTTTCCAAAATATACTACGGGTTAGAGGCAGTTCCACGTAACGGGAATCTCGCGGATTTCGTTTCCATTTTCCGTGCAGCCGTTGTGCAGCGTAATTCTGTGGTGCCCACAAACATAGCTACGCCCTCATATTTAAAGTCTAGCCAATTTATGCATTTACACAGATTCGGGAAAATACCCGAAAAAGAAGAAGCACGGCATGAAGAGGAGCAAAAGCACGAGAAAATCTCAGATCGAAAGATTGACGTACAATGCGGACAAATGGGTACGGCCCCGGTCATCTTCAGTTTATTCGTTTCGGTTTTCTAAACTGTCAGGTTTTCGTTTTCATTCTCGTTTTTGACCCATTCATAACAGAACGTTGAACCGACCAATAAAGAAGACGAGACGAACAGTTCGAATTCAGGAGCAGAAAGCTCCCTCTCTCCAGTGACGCCGTCAAACCACAAAGATATCATGGATGTGGATGTGCCAAGTGCGCCGCTGAACAAAAATCCGCAGAGATGGAGTGTACGTAGTCATTTTTGATATCGAGTCGTTGCCGATACGCATTATTAATTTTTTGATAAATAACCACAAATGTATTTCCCTGCAGGTGCAAGACGTCTTCGATTTCGTACGAGGGCTCAAGGGGTGCTCCGACTATGCGGACGTGTTTCAGCAGCAGGAAATAGACGGCCAGGCCCTTTTACTCCTGAAGGACGATCACCTGATCAACGCAATGAAAATAAAACTGGGCCCGGCGGTGAAGATCTGTGCCCAAATCAACTCGTTGAAGGAAGAATTGCAGCGCCAGTAGCGCAAAGCTTTTTTTAATTAAGTTTTTAACACATGTTCATTACGGCTTATTTGTTTAATTTGTGTACTCGTAGACAATAAATTGAACAAAAACGCAAGCTCTGTAGATCGCTCGTAAATGCCTATCGATGGCTGCGACCGGGAGGAATGTTTCGAGGTCAAATTGAATTTTTAAAACAAAGGTTTGCGGGATTGGTGGTTTATCTTTCAGAATGTCCTGTGCACCGTTCTTAAAGGTTTTGAATATGCTTTTGGGACATTCATTTTGCCATTTTGGTTTTACTCCTTGGAAGTTTGATTTTAAATTGAAAACTTAACTTGAAATACCATTCGGGAAGATTTGGGCTGTTTAAGTTCGATAAACTCACTGGAGACAACGAGTAGTTCATTTTAAAATCCAACAGCAAAGTGGCATCGAAATGTAATCTTTAATGACAGCAATGACATTTCCTTATAAGTTGCACTTCTTAGGATTTCCGAAAACTATTGTCAAGTGAACCTTCAAGGTATTGTTTCTCCTTTTTTTAGATTAGTAAATATGTGAATCAAACTGTTAACTATCCTAATTTAAGCCGAGAATTTCTCCGATTTTTAAAAAAATTAAACATATTTTGTTGAAAAACGGTTTAATGGAATAATTAACGCAATTTTGTTTCAACTTTTCTTCTAAATTTAGTTTTTAAATTGGTAGTTTTATACGTAAATTATGAAATCTTCCAATAAGAAAACGTAAGTAAATGTGAAAAAAGCCATGACGTAGACTCTTAATTTGGGATCTATTCCATCGGATCGACTTTAAACGCAAAATTTACTGCAAAAAGTATTACTTTAAAAAAAAAGCTGCGAAATTGACTAATCGCAGTCTAAATTACGACATCAAGCAGTTTAAATCCGCAAATTAGTCACCCAATTATTGATGTTGTTTATTTGTTTAAAACCGAAGCACAAATGCTTATCGTTCGTTGAAACGGGAGACGCTGTTTGTGGTCCGCCCTCGGCGTGACGTCAGGGCCACGTGACCGCCAGTGAAGTTTAGAATCCGTCGGAGGGAGACATGTCTTGCCGTTTGAATGCCGCTGATCGACTTCGAGGCGCTCGCCGAATCGCCCATTTCCACCTCGTTTTCGATGATTTGAGAAGGTAAGTGAGACGCAGTTTTTCTTCGTTTATCTCCGTAATTAAACATTTCGTAAATTGGGAGATGTTAAGCCTGTCACTTTCGTTCCAACTGCTTCGCGTTCGAGAATGCGGCGGGTTTCGAACGGCAGGTCCACGTGCCGACGTTCCAATGCAAATTTTGGGAGGAGAGAGGGACGGGGGCGGGCGGGCCATGCATCGGGAGAAATGGCACAGGTATTGGCGCTTTTTGACAGCCGTTTTCAAAGAAAATGTGCCGAATTTGGATGACTTTATCACAGCTGATGCTCTGCGGAGTCCGCGATCCATTCGTTTGCTGACAGCTGATTTAGAGCGATAATTCAGGCCCCAAACAAACCCCCATAGATCCGAATCCCGATGCATGCCGGTAGTGTAAATGTCATTAGTTTTGTTTATTTTTTTTTCTTCCAATTTTGTTGTTGTTGCAATTTCATGAACTATATAAAACGACAAGGAGGATAGATGTAAATGTTGTTTAAATATGACGTTAATTCGTATTTATATCTGACGTCATTTTCGGCCCATATTTTTCGCGGTCTATGACGTCATCTGGACCGGTTGTCGTATCGGTCTGTTTGTTTAATTTGGCAAAATATTGGTTGGAAATTGAGTGCCATTCTCTTGTCACATCTCATCTCAGAAATAACTATGGCATCAATTTGTATTTGATGTCATTTTGTGTGGATATATGGTGCTTTTTTTAAATTTTTTCTTGTTGAGAAATTACTTCTGCTAAATGGTTATACAGCTGCAAGCAAAGAAACTGGCAGAAATCTGAATAGATCGCTTTGTAAACAATTATTGCTCTTCAAAATGCGCATAATTTCAATGAAATTCGTCATCAATTTCTCAGATGAAAAGCCCCAAAACAAATGAAAACCATTTGCATTTTGAGGGGACATTTGCGTGCCTTTACCCCTGTCACAATAAAAGAGTTTCTGCTGCATGGAAATATGATGTTCTGAGAGTAAAAGAGTTGCAAGGATAATGTTTTGCGTAATTTCTTTTTAAACACGATACATTTACTGTACAATTGGTGTGACTTAATGCATTGCATTTTAATCAGTCAAAGCGGCCATGTAAGGGCGCCCATTGAACGATTTTTGATCAAAGTTCAAACTTGTGTTTGGCCTTCAGAGTTTACCATGTATAGGCATATCTAGATATTTGCCCAGGCAATAGGCAATTTTGGAAAGGCCAAATAATAAATTATTTAAGCATGTGTACCTATAGTGTATTTTTTATATGGGAGAACGATATCGTAAGACTACTAATCCATTAAGATGTGAAATAATGGCTTTTAATCTAAATTTTAAAAAAGTTTGGAAATGCACATATTTACAAAAGCAGTACATGTAATGACTGGATTGAATAATAGTGTTCAGTGTAATATCCTTGAAAGTTAGGACGAACTATTATTTTTTATATTTAATTTTCTTATGTTTCGTACATTAGTAAAACACCTGAGTAGAGTGATATATGTACCTGCCACAACCACTAATTCACTAAAGAGTGGGCTCCTGTTCCGTGAAGGAACATCATACGCAAAGTTACGTAAACATTCCCCATTCATTTTGCATAAAATGCAACTGCACCATTATAGCATTAAATTCAAAAACTCAAGTCCACCTGACCATGTACACTATTCAGATCAAGTCGAATTTTGGATCACGTGGGGTAAAAACCTGCGAAGGCAGCGCTCGATCAAATGATTCTGAACGAGATTCAAAATTGTCTTTGAAATATTAAATTGTGTAATCTTAGCACTTCGTCTTTGTTTGAGGAACGAAAATTTCGATTTTCACAAAGTGCAAACATCCGGATTCTGCCCCAAAATGTACGTGAATGTTCACGCATGTAAAATACACCCGGATAGTATACTATGCAAACAAGACTACTAATGAGTATCATTTCCCCACCAGGAAAACCACCAATGAAGAGAATGAAAAGCTGATTTTAAAAAGTCAGTGGGACTGAAGGGGTATCAAGGACTTTTGTGTTGAAAATTACTAAAGTTTTAGCAAGTATTTATGGATTGCCCCCGTTGAATCAGTAATACAGGGTGTCCGAAACGTTTACCATTTAATTTTTTGATGGACGCCACAACACGCGCGGATCTTCGAGCTGATCAAGTTTTGATTCTCATTTATAGAAAAGGAAATGTCGCACGTTCCGTTCAGAGTGACCGGAACGACGTCACACTTCCGGTTGACCGTTCCCTGTAAAGGGTTGTTAATTAGCCTTTCTTTGCCACTGCTGCTCCTAACTCCGCTTTGCGAATAAATTCGGGGTGGGGGGGT
>JAQIXS010002639.1:0-21715 GCA_034700785.1 Rossiulus vilnensis
AGGAAAGTTAGCAGTTGTCTTCAGTAGAAAATCGAAAATAGGCCATATATGGCCAAATATGCAGCCATGTAATGCCTTATGTAAAGTTGCTATTGTGGAGATAACAATACCTGTACATGCATATGGCCATATATGGCTCATACGTGATCAGATTTGCCATTTATAACCATATATATGGCCCATCCATGGTCATAAATGGAATAAATAACCCAATATTTGGCCATATGCAATTATTCCACATGCATAAATGATCGGTGAGGAGATAAGTGACAAGAAGTCATTCAAACAGACAGGGAAACAAATTTTTCATATACAAAATCCAGTTGAGATGGTCCTTTAGTTTAAACTACATGGTTTTGAAATTGGGCTATTTCTCAACAAGGACATTTCAATTGGCTGTAACATTTCAACTTTCCAAATCCCCTGCAGGTTAGGCCATATCCACAGGGCTTCATAATTTTACACGCTCAATCCTCCCACGCCGTGATCTTCATTGATCCATATTTTCTTTCAATGTGAAAGTTATAGGGTGGATCCGCACTCCGGACACATTCTGGAATTGCTCGGATTTATAGTCGACAGTTTTCCTCGCCAATACGCCGCGAGATTTGGTATACGGGAGAATAAAATCCGAATCTAAAGCCCACGAAAAAGATTGAAAACAAAAAGACGCTCATAAAGTTGTTTTGCGGCCATAATTTCAGTTTTATGGCATGTTGGCAATGCGAATTGTCAATTGCTTTCCTTTCTTTTTGAATCCAGGCTTCAAATTGTCCTATGTGGGTGCACGACTTTCAAACATGTCACTTTCGAGTTGCTTTGATTTCCCCATCGTTCAACTAATCCAAGCGAACGCCAGGCAATTCCACTAAATTAATTGATCTGGCATACATAGCCCAAAGCTTGGGATATGGTGATGATTTAAAAACTATGCCAATTTAATATTGCTTATCAAAACACTACGAAACACGTAGGTTTGACACGCATTTGACATGCGTGTTTGGATAAATATTATATAATTTTGACTAGCGGGAACGTCCTTTATGGACGACCCCTTAATCTTTGCAGTCTGATTAATTTCAATATTTCAATCGAGGAGTGCTGTGTCGTGAACGTTAAATATCACATTGAAAAACTAATTACTAAAATTGATTCTGCCTGCCGAATTCATCCGCTGAATTAATGAATTATTTGCAGCTAATATTGACAAGCCTAAAATAGCATATTTATACATGGGGGAAATCAGCATGGCGGTTTGAAGATTAATCTGATGTAATGAAGCCCAAAAACTGGCTGAACTCAATCTGAACACAGGATACCAAAATTAATTTGCAAATTTCGAAATTACTTCCTGGCATTACAGTGACTATTGCGAGCACATGTACAGCTCCTGGGACTTCTGCATGCAGCGCTCTTCAGACTAGGATCAAGCAACAGAAAAGCGACCAAACAAAGCCGTTCAAAGTTATCTGAATCTTAATTTAGGCGAACATAACTGCGACCCAAGCATTTTGGGTTGCAGGCCAACAACAAAACGCGATGAAAATCAGGACCGATTCGCATTAGTTCCGCCTCCCAACGATGGCATGATAATGAGCTTTTCAATTGCATATTTTAGTAGATGTGCATAATGGAGATGAGCAAATATTGCGAGGTCCGCTCGGGTGGAAACGGAAGCAAAGACCACAGACGTCTTGGCGAGAGACCATAACATTTCATCCCAGATTAAACACCTCCTAATGAAATTAACACTCAGACAAGCCGCTTGTTAAAAGTTGTTTAATTGCAGGCAGCATCCCCTCCGCAGTTATCTCCACCACCAAACATCTGCATCGCATTAAAAACTTGGCAAATCTGCGAGATTAAATGTTAATATCCGCAGTTCATGCAAATGGGGCGCAGGCATTCCACCACAGGTCAAGCACGAAGCAACTTTTAAAAGTTTACGAGTGCTGGGTAATCGTGAAGCTCGCATTCTGATGATCCTTTTTATGAATTTTACAGTCTGCCTCAGTCGCTTAATCTAATTCCGCTAGGCGTGCACACTTAATCCTCTTAATCGCAATGGACGTTATCATCCCTAATGAGACGAAATCAAAACTATAAAAGCGCAGGTTCGATAGCGCACGAGGACACTTTATTTGGAAAAAAAGGTCCTCGTAAAAGACGAGTACAAAATGGAGGCCATAAAAACAATCCTTCGCCTCTAACCGTGCGTTAAGCAAATCGAGTTTGGACCAATGGCAGGGCTGCGAGGCTGCTCTAACTCGCGATGCGTTAAAAATGTTTTACGACAGCGTGCTCGCATCCAAATTATTGTAAATACGCCGAATTTATGATCTTAAAAATTTGCTTCGGGAGGATATAAATATACGATAGATTAGGCGTAATGTAGACGGTGCCTCGTGACTAGGTTGAAACTGAATAGTAGCGGATATGAGGGCTAAAGAAGAATTTCTAAGCAAATTCTCCCAAGCGCTTTAAGGTAAATTTGTACAGCCCAAAACGGCTATATTCATCAAAACACACTGTAGACAGAAACAATTTATACGATTTTGCACAGATATTTCAGTGAAAAGCCTGATAAACGGGTAGATACAATGTATGCGTTTATATATGTATTATTTTTTATCACAAAACCAGAATGTTCACAGCAAATTACGGTCTTGATCAGATAGCGTTGTGGTAGTACAGTATTACTTAAAAGGGTAGAGCGGTTTCGAGGGAGGGCTAAGATGCACAATCCCCCACACAAAATTAAAATAAAATCATACACGATCAAGCGTTTTTCGCAGAAAGAGTAGTGATATTACATCATAGCTCCTCAGGGTTCCCCCAAAAATGAAAATTTCTATTTCCCTGACTTTCCAGGATTTGAAAACATTTTCCGATCGCATAAAATGCAAAAAATATGATACAATGCATATGCAAATGCAAGAAATGTTATATGATTAAAAAAGAGGGAATTCCCCATTTCTATAGATGCAGGATTGGATGAGTTTGTCAAGTCTTGACTTACATGTAGGTGTTAATTAGTACATGTAACCAGCATTTACATTTACTGGATTAATCCCTGTTTTGAAAATAAATCACCATTCATGACTTTTACCCTGATTATTTCATATCCTTCCAAATTCCCTCACGTTTTCCAGGTCTGTGAGAACCCTGCTCCCCATCGCCTAAATTGTAATGTTCCAATTGCGAAGCCATTATATAGGCTACTCCGTACTTTCTTGTTTGTATGATATTACAGTATAAGACAGTGATGGACATACCTGCATAAAGAAAAATTTGTGCAGTGAATCATTAAAAATGCGGAATCCAACCGAGTAATCTGTGTTCAAGCATGCAATTTTATGAGTAAATTGAAAAATTGGCTCAGAGATCCATTAAATATTAAATTGCTTGAATATTAAGTTAATACCAGAACCTGTGGGGGGTTAAAAGCACCGCACAGAAGCCAATCCTTGCAGCGATGGCATGTGCATGCGTTCATTTGATATTGCGGGGATCCCAGAGGATGGTCTCTAGTTTCATTGGTGGATTTCCTCGATCCAGCTCCACAATTTCAACGAATTCAATCTTCGTGAATGTGAAACACGACCCAGAGTGCGTGGCGATGAATAGGACGGTCAATACAGCGCACCACGATACACCATCAGTAAATTCCCAATACATTCTCAATCAACACTCCCAGAAGCCCAAGGGGCTGGTGAGGCGGAAACACCGTCCCTTGCATGCGGCCTCAATGGAACTACGGGGTCCTGGGGCAAGTCAGGTGATAATAGATGTGCTATATCCATTAGGTGATGTACAAGTGAAATCAAATCAATCTCTCAGCGTGTTGCAAGGGTCTCTAATAAGAAACTCTTGGAGGCGGTAGCCCATTTGCTTGCACGGCATAAAAACACGTCGCAAACATGGCGGTTGTAAAAGCTGGGAAACGGCGATGGCATCTGACATTTGCCAAAATGAAGTTCTGTTCAAAAAAACGCGGAAAATGATAGTGGAGAGCGAGCCTAAACTGTTATCGAAATTGCTAGTCGCGCTTTATTCCTGACGTGTTTGATAGACCTACTGCTGTAATACATCTCCGATGATTAATTCTGGTAAACATTCGCAGTAATGAGAACGCGATTCGCTCACACCAGGAGTGAGAACGGGGAAAAAAATCAAATTCTTAGGGTGCACCTTGACAGCAGCAGCAGCATGATGCATGGATGCTGAAGTGAGATATCAGAGCAAAGCAATGGTAAGAGCTGGATGCAATCTTTCGCAACAAGACGTCTCCCTTTTCCACAAACACGGAATAAATTATACGATGAATTAATCAGCTTCAACCTCGCGACTAACGAATGGCGTCGGTAAAGTTTAAAAATGTACCTGCACTCAATACGAATGAAACTTTAGGACCTACGAGAAAAACTGATAAAATACCTTCGCTTAAATATACATGTACATTTAGAGAGCAAGCCAAGTTCATTAAAACCGAAGACACAATTTTGCCTTGTCATTCAGCTCTTTAAACGCATTCGCTTATTTTTTTTTTTACAAACTCCTAATTTATTTGTCCATTAGTGACTATACCTGGGTAGAAAAGTTGAATATGGGGTTATATTATGGTATTACTAACTATGTATACACAACACATATATATAGTATACATAGTTAGTATATATATAGAAGGTATAGAAATAGTCAAACATTGCAATTTTAGATAAAACCATATACAGTTCAGCTGCATACTTGTCCATACATCGAAAACTATTACATTTTCTGTAAATGTCAATATCACACTACAGCTTACTTCTCTTAAACAAGATGCATGTAATACATGCATATGCGAATATAAATAAAACTGCAAGGGTACTATAAATTACGTGTATTATATTATCAAGGTTTAGGTATTATCAAATTTAGAGAAATGTATGACTATATTTGTAAATATGTTGATACATATACATACATGTTCGCTTATATATAAACAGCATATGGGCATATATGGATATGAATGGAACAATATGGACGTTTAGGTCCAAATATGATCCGTATTTACGTTTTCGGCCCGCGAGCACGCATTACGTTCTAGACTTGCATTTAGTTTTCAATCATAAATATGCATGACTTAAAGGCTAGTTAACGACTAATGCAGTGTAAATAATCTAATTCAAATCTGGATGTGGTATAAAGACATCTGTCAAATAAAAATTGCACATTACTGTATGCACTCTTGCTTTAAATTGGCATTATAGACTGCAGTACAGTATATCATCGTAGCTCTATATATGCTTACCACAAATCCTAATATCCGTGCATTTATAAACGAGTCCCCCTCTCCAATTATACTTACCAAATTACACTAGGAAAATACCACTAAAGGCTCCAGGCCATAACAAGAAGATTACAAAAATTCCCGACGAGTTCGAGATAAATTTGCACGTTCCGCGAATGAGAATGTAGATCAGGTTCCTCCATACCACATACCATTCGATTTTCCTATATGTATACATCCAATTTCATGCAAGGGGAAAAAATCATTAACTGTTTGCCAAACCGTCTTCCTGACAGGGAAAAAATGAAGAAGGCATTTATATTATTCAAATACGCTGATTCGCGCGGAATTAACGTTAATATCGTGCCTAATGCACCGGGAAAGAAACCTTTTTTAACTGTAAAAATTGTCGTTCCCTTTCAACGCATCAAATTTCAGTCATGATGTTGGATTTCTTAAAATTTCTGATCTAATAAGCCAGGCTTATTATTTGCAAAAAAACCACCCACAGCTACTTATACTGTAGGCCCTATAGCGTGCTTACACTGAGAAAAAACAAGCTCTAAGTCACGTATCTGGGGGCTGCTTAGGGCCGACTTCTAGCGTATAGTAAAAAAAGCAATTACCGATAATAGTAATTGATTTTTCCCATTATCCGAGACAAAAAAGTTCGCAAGCAACAGACCTGTTCTGTCCACGACGTTGAGGAGAATTAATGCAACATTTTAAAAAAATCGATAACTTCATTATACTGGCATCTTTTATATTCATGGAAGTTTAGGTTAAGAAGCCCAAAAGATGCAAGATGTAATAAGCCAGAGGGAAAAAAACGTCAATGAGCAGCCAGCAATGAACAAAGATTAAAAAAGTTAATGACTTCCAGGAGCTCAGAAAGTTAAACACGACTCAGGCGGAAATGCTAACAAGTTCGTGAATAAACGAGCCTCGGCTGATGAAAAAGATGTTAAACAAGTACTAAAAAAGCCCCAAAAACACGGACAATCCGATCGACCAATTAAAAGGGTGGAATGTTAACAGCTCAACATTGTGTAATTACCTCATATAATCACGAACATATTACTTGCATGGCTCGTTTACGTACAAACGGAAAAATTTTAAACGTACAAAGAAGTTATGAATAAATTATGTAGTAACAAATGCACTTCTAGGCCTCGTCATAGTCTGAGCACAACTATGTGTTTAAATTGCAGCCATTGCCGGTACTTGTAGCTATAAATTTCAGTGGATTTTGACAAATACTGTTCCAAATCAAAAGCTTGAAAAGTTCAAAATTACATTCTGACCCGATCGAAATAACCATAATATTGACATATTTCGCCTCCGCTTTTATGTCGAGCACTA
Organism: Rossiulus vilnensis; assembly: GCA_034700785.1. Lineage (NCBI taxonomy): Eukaryota > Metazoa > Arthropoda > Diplopoda > Julida > Julidae > Rossiulus > Rossiulus vilnensis. The sequence goes on from JAQIXS010002639.1 coordinate 6,635, forward strand.
ATATGTGATTAAACTGGAGCTATTTGCTGAAGTTTTGAATTTTAGAAATAGAAACATTACCATGATTTTTAGATAAACGTACATGTACTTGAAATGAACACTGAAATTACACGAGCTGATAAGTTCAAATCTGATCAAAATGTTTTTATACATCATGTGTCATGCAATCAAGTGGAAAGAGTTATTTGCCGTTATTGTTATTTTATATTGATTTAATATACTGTGTATACCGCATTACCAAATGCGCAAACCACACCCATCGAAAATACATTCTTACTTTAAACATTGCCAGAATTACACATCAAAGTAAACTCATGTATTGCCACAGAACTGCATCATGATGCAGCTTTGTAGTCATCTTCAAGCCATTTTTATTAGGAGTAATCTTGTCACACAGTATTTTCGGTAAGCTCAACATTCTGGCGTCAGCGTTGGCCCCTCAACCATGACATGTCGATAAAGGATTTTATCTGCCTGTCACTTCTAATAATCACTGCCAAGTCTTCGTTAACCATATCCATGAATAGATATCAGCGCCATCAATTGAACAATTCCAGTGACACATTCTATTAATAACAAACGTTATTCATGCTTGCGAATTCGAACAGAGAATAATGCATTTCTTAGGAAGTTGCCTCCCAAATCCATTATTATGCACAGTGCATGTGCATACCTTTTTGATAGCTCGCACATGCCAGACAGTCGCTATCAATTTCGCGATCATATCTGCAACAAATGTGAGATGCTCAAGTGAATCCACGTTTCGGAAGGCAAAATAAAATTCAAATTGTTTTGTCAGATGCATGTACCGACAAGCAAAGTAAACGAACTGGAACGCTGGATACAAGCCTGCCTCACGAAGCCGAATGAATAATGAACAGGCCATCGATGGCTTCTTCAGCATGGAATTCGCTGCTCGAGAGACGATAATCGGTTATTAAAATATGGCGAGCGCATGTGAACTGGCTGATAGTCACTGCATTATGAGGCATTATATCGAAAGATGCGAGATAATCGTGCGCCGACAACTGTGATTAATTTCAGACGAAAAACTGAGCAATACTTCAAGCGACTATAAATGACTTGACAAAATCTGAGGAAGTTCCCAGGCGTGACGGAAATTAGTCAAACACTAGCGGCACCGGCAGCTAATCAACGCCACTGTTATTCAAGCTGTCCCGAAAAGCAATTACTAACCCAGCCCCAGCATTCTAGAGAAAACAGTGGATGCAGGAAGCACTTTGACGAAAATTTAAAAAAGGGTCCTTAATTAATTTAAACAGTATTACATCGCCATTAGTTTTTTGCAGTGTGGCATGCGTTCATGTCTCATGAACACGACACGACATCGGAACCACATCCAATGGATTGCTGAGGTATAATGGATGCTCAATGAAAATAATGCGACGTTTTGGAGGCCTGTGTGCAAAACGTGCAAAGAGATTCCATCTGTTATATATAATTTCAAGATAACATCGATACAATGCTCACAATACTGACATTTATTGAAATGGCATTCCATCTTCATATTGTCAAATAAATATCAGAATCGCTTATTACAAAAATACAAATATGCAAATGCTTTCAAAGAATGTAACGAAATATTTGATACACATGAGTATATGAGCGCACATTCCTTACGAATGCAATGTCCTGAATATTTTCTTATGCTCAATTTCATCCGGTACTGCGCATGCATACTGTTTCAAGAATCAGATTTATTCGTGTTCCTTTCGAAATATTATCTTTTAGTCCAACAAAGAAACACGTTTTTATTTAACTGCACATTGAAAGCTCTGATTCTGAAAATGGTTAGCGTTGGGTTAGTTCATTAAACACAACTGTTGGTTGTGCTTGCCTCGTAAAAACGAGTGAAAAGTCCCATTTCTTCGTTTGCCTCATTTAATTGCTAATCGTCAGTGCAACTGGCAATCGACGGATTTACCATTAGCTTAGGATTCTTCCCATTGTTTAACGTTTTATGTGTTTGTGCAGTCAACCAACGCCATACACCTTGCATTAAAACGTTAATGCAAAGTGTTAGTCAGCTTCTTCCCTGAATCTGATTACAACACCGCTCACATGAAACATAAAAACCTGGGTATTTCAATGTTGCCTTTGATAGTTTTTTTCTTTTCTGAACGTTCTTCTCAAAATTAACTTTTGTGATTCAATTGCAGCTCAGGCTGGAATATAGGGTATGACTTATTTTCTTCTGAAAGCCAGCATAAATATTTATTTGTACATTTATCTGTATTTGCTCTAGTGGAAAAAAATGTAAAATGCATTCGAACAGGAGTAATTAAATACGTTATATTGCGATATATAAGGAATATGTAAAGAAGTGTAAATGTAATAGCATGTCATAGTTGATACGATATTAAGTTAGTAGAAGATTAAAACAAACGTTTTCTTCATTAAAAATGAATGCCGTATAGCGCTAGTAATTAAAAATATTCATGAGCGAGAAATTGAATTCTGGCCTATTTCAAGGTAATATATGATTTAGATTAAAACCATCGTTGCGATGGTAATAACGCAAATACAGCTTTGCAAACAACTATCTGCAGGCTTATTTTAGCAGGTGGATATATTTGCAGAGTATTTTTTTCCTCACGAGAAACATTTCGTTACATAGGGATGTTCTAAAAAAAATTTACATTTTCCCATGGTACAAATAAGTAACTATGAACATTATGCAATTGCACAACTTTGCACAAAGCTTTACACAAATTAATTCCGCATTAGGGAAATAAAAGTTTGAAAATATATTCAAGATTTACGACAACAGTATTCTGGTTTGGTTTAACATTTACACAGTGCATGAATTTCGCTTTATGGTCATCTTAAAATCCCCAGCATAAATTACACATGCAGAATGCATTTCCAGTCGATGCACTGCTGTATATATTACTTCCTCTCGTCAGAAACGCACTGTAAACACATTTGACAATAGACCATCTTTTATGAGATCCAATCTTTCATATATTTGAGTACATCGTAAATGAATCCAGCGCATTGAAAGGGGTTTTGGCTATACATGTACCTACAAGCCTATAGGATTGAGTAGGGAGGATGCCTCATTTCTGACCATCTTTGCACAGCCTCTCAGCTCTCCCTGCTCATAAAATAGAACCATGCATATAAAATTCAACCATAAACAGGTTATCATGGCGCGATTTCTTTCAACAAGGCCTGCATGGGCATCCCGTTTCAACGACTTGCATGCCCACATTCCATCACATTTCCCCAAAGTTGATAAATTTAATTGAGGCGCCCTTATTGCAATCTGGACCGCTCAGAGATGGCCAGGAGGTGTCGACCAGAATCCAGGGTACAAATAAAACGTGACAAACGACGTGGTCATGAGCATCAAATTGCGCTCACCCCGTGGAGAAAACTCTCCATAAAGATCGACACATAATCCATGTTTCGATTTTACTGCACCGTGGAGAAGCAGGAATATATTTATGTGAGGGCCCTGCTTTACTGCCCCTTAATGACACCCACATAAGTACGTAACGACCAATGATTTCGTCCATAAAGAACATAGTGGTTGCTTGGCGAAATTGCGGGCGTCTCATTCAGGGCATTCTTAAGAGTTTTTCCCCGAATTTCCCGCATTTCACTTCGGCCTTCGAAACTTTGGAATTCGTGTTAATCGAGCCACTGCCATTCACCACTCGACGGTCACTTTTTGGAACCCATTTTGCTAGCCAAATGCGTCCATAAGCCACGTTAGTAAGCGCAGTAAACCTTGAATTCTGTATAGTCAATGGGCAAATAGACAGGTTTTCTGAGTTCAGGATAGTGCACTCGGCACTCCGTACTGTGCATTGCAAAGACCATGCAGAAATATGCTGGGGCTTTGATGCACTTGAAGTAGGTTTCAAACACGTTTGGAAAACCTACAAATACATGAATGTTAGTTTTCAATGACGCGGTCATTACCCGGGTGGAAAAGTTAAATTTGGGCATACATGTACATGGGGTTATACAATAAATTGTATATGCCATAAATAGCCATACATGGATAATTTACCATTTTCTACTAAAGAAACTCATTACACTTTCCTTAAGTAAATAAGCCTATATTGCATGCCGATGTGAGTAAAATTTTAAATGCGATATAAGACCATATCTGTAAATGTATTGTTGTACTGTACGAAGTGATGTAAAAGAATGTAAAAACATATATGGATATACATGTATATGGACGTTTATGAGTATGTATGGCCATGTACTGCTTTTATGGACTTACAAGTGTACAAACAGTATGCAGATGTATGGGTGTACATAAACGTATATTGCCATTTAGGTCTATTTGCAGACAATTTATGTTCTAGCCATGTCCATATATGGCTCATATTCTATTTTACCATCCAGAAAACACTAGTGTATAAACTGAAATTGGACATGTTGAAATAAGTTGATATGTGCAAATATGAAGGAAATATTTTCAATAGGCTCTACTCATGGAATTTCACCTTTTATCTGGTGTAAATTTGGATGAACTTACATTAAAATCCCAAAGTTATTCAAGTTCGGTGGGGCACTGCCATAAAACGGCATCGATAAAAATGAACAGTAAAAAGTACATTTGCAAATTTCATTATATTATTATCTTAAAAAATTCGTTCCTTGTTAAAAGCTGATAAAAAGCTGCATCGTCATGTTGTTTTCAATAATTTAGTATGCCCTAACATACTAAGAAATTACAAGTTTGCTGAGGTGTCGAACAAACACAATTCCAGCCTGTCTAGATGGAAAAAGACAAGATCTGAAACTCAAACAATACTTATTACGTATACGTTGATTCCAGGATAAAAACAAAAGCTGTCTTGCTTTTTGTTTACACAGAGAAGCATTCATAATTTAATGAGACTGGAGACGCTGAAATTCCTCAAAGATTTGTTATGACAGAGAAAGGAAAATAGATCTACAGGCTAACTTGATTTTTCCACAGCAATACTCTTAATATTAATTATGAAAACTAACCTTAAAAACAAGACCTGATGACAGCTAATGCATGTAATGCACGAATGGATTCAAATTAGGAAGTGGGTAAATTTTCTAGGACAAAAACAGGGACGCGAAACAAATGCTTAAATCAAATAATATAGCAGTAATGCCATGCAAGATTACAGGAGATAATCTTGCAGCGAACGCAGAATATAAAAGAAAGTTTTGAAAAGAGAAATTTCCGCTTTTAATATCACCCTTGCTGCATAAGCAAATAATACCCTTAAAGTTAGGTGCTAGCAATGCAAAAAAGGCAAAAACAGGATTATCTGATTTTTACGAATAATGTTTGCACATACATGTATATGCGTAAACGCTATGCTTGAATTATGTTTCACAATGCATGATCCAAGTAATTTAAATGCATGTTAAACTTAGATCTTGACTGACAAGATTCATGTATGTACGACAAGTGTAATGATGTCTGTACCACCGAAATTAAATATAAGGTCCGCATAGCACGTGTTTACAAGCAAAACAGATGCTTTCGATCTTACTCTCCAAGACAATGCAGATCAAACTCTTGTAAAGAAAACGTAAACTTCGGTATAAAATGTCCAATGCAAGCTGGACCAAACAATCACGACAACCAGGCAGCACCATCATTCTTAGGTTTTGGGTCATTTCCCCCCTCCACGAACGGTAGAAAACATGCTAACCAGGATTTTTAATTGGAACAGAAAACAGCAAATGACTTGTGCACCGCTTCGGGCATTTATAATCCTTAAGCAACAGCCGGTTTCTGCGCAGGCTGTGATCTGTACACTTGGTTGCCAGTTATGGTAATGGAGGTCGAAATTAATTAAACACAATTGCGAAATGATTATGACAAATGGGCGCCCAGGCACGCTTCCTTCGCCGAAGTCGCCAAGAGCGTTTCTTGGGAGTTATGACCGCGGCCATCCGCCATCAGGAAAGGGTTTACAAAACGCTGTTCCCCTAATTCGCAGGCGGATCTCAAAAGAGCGTACTATTTCAAAGTAAGGCCCACCAGCGCACGCAGTCGAAATCAAAAGAATTGTACACACTAAATTCCGACTAACATTGCGAGTTTAATTAAAGAATTCGACTTCGTCTCAAGTTTCATTAATTTACGATTTGCGAAAATTATGAAACAACACCGAGCAACAGTCTTTGCGATCAATGGAGCATGCTCACTTTGACATTCGTCAAACAGATGACGAAAAAGTACATTTTTGCTTCGTTTGCTCATTTATGAGAACGTGATTCGTGAAAAACAAAAACACTTAATTAGGGATCGTCCTTAAAAAAAGACGAATTACATTCCCGTCCCATCCCAGAATACGCAACGTAATTTGTTGGGACAAAAGCAAGTCAATTTTGTTTATAAAAAAGTCCAAAAATTGTATAAACATGTGTTAAATGTCTTATTTGTATTCAATTACGTCAACTGAAATAGATCTTTTAACACGTGGTCATAGAGAACGTTCTTTTTGTGACATCTTATTTTAAAGCTTTTCTAAACAATAAAACCCATGGTTAAATGGTTATCATGTAATGGTTAACATGTAACTACATGTAACAACGAATTAAGAACGTGCTAATATACCATTATCAAATACCGTTTGTTAACTCATCGGTTTCACGCTAGAGCAGATGCTATTGATAATCTCCTTATCGTGTTAAATGGCCGACGGATCACAAGGAAAAAGAAAAAACATAAACATTATTGCATTTGTTGATTACCAACGCCTTGTTAAATTACTAACGCAATTAGCAAAACCATGATGGGAGTGAAGATTTCGACGAAAGCCGACTTTAATTGCCTGTTCAAGACACTCCGTTAATGGATTTGGGCAATGGATAATTGCATTTCAAAAGTGTTATTCTACATATTATTTATTGCTGCTAACATTTGCATCGATTAATTGCAGTACACTTATTTGCATCCAAGGAATTGACTTTTGATTTTGTTGCAAAGCATTAAATCCAGCGATAAAAATAATGCACAGCAGTTAAGATTTGCTTTAGTCAGTAATTGTTTAAATACAGCAATCAAAATTCCATAAATTAATCATATTAGATAAAACTGCTTTCTAAATAATTTACAGAGACTAAAGTCATTGCCTTATCGTTACATCAATAACAACAGTCTTAAACAAGAAATTTTAAAAAAAACATTCACAGTTACAAACATTTTGTGATAAGAAATAAAAATTGCTTCCATATTATTGCAAACATCGTTGGCAAATTTCGATGCGAGAATAACAGTCATTATTTCTTGGCTTTAAGTGGAAAGAGATTTTAGTTCAAATATGGCGTAAATAAACTGGGGAATACTGTAGATTTTTTGTGTGATTAATCGCCGACTTGGCAAGCCCTATGAAATTCCAACTAATATTCCATATAAGGTACTTAACTTCCTTCTCATGTCACTGGGCATTAGAGATTTACCTTCGCACCAGTTCCACCTATAATGGGATTAGCGGGACTAAAGCTGAACACTATTCACCATACTCAAGGCATGACGAGATTTATTGTTTAGTAAATTGGAAAAATAGAAAATAATCCACAAGCTGTCTAAAGCCATGAAGATCGTAATGAACGCCAGGATGCATCATGAATGATTTATCATATTTTGGACTGCATTAAATGAGAACGTAGGGTAATAAACCAACAACAGCTCTCTGCTAATCGCAACCCAGTCAAGAAAACAACCTAATTACATTGTGGGAAAATTGACAAACCCCCTGCACTCTAATATCAACATTGACAATATTGAACCATTCTGTCCATGGCAACATTTAAATTATGATAACATATTTACACATGTGGACAATGTTGCAAAATCATATCCGATAAATATGCATATGAAGAATCGATTTAAACGACTGAGTAACATTGCAGTTACGCCAAATGCTTAATAATAAACCAGTTAAGTTGACAGTTGACATGCAAATGACTCCAAAGCTAATACGATTTGTGTCTTAAAAAGATAAAAGACAACATACTGTTAAGAACATAAATAGGTACATTTATCGTAAAAGCAAAAAAACTTTACTTTTAACTCACTGTTCCTAGAAGCTTTAAGGAATTACGATGTAAGTGCTCAGTCAGCATCGACTTCGTATTTTACTTGCGCATAAGCAGTGTTACTTAATGGGTTCCAAAATTCGTTACCGTGGGGAATATAGAGATAACTACCTAAAGGATGTAATCTTTTAATTAATAATAAAACCAAACATCGAAGTTCGTAAATAAATAATTGATAAGAACGAAATGCACAACCAGGCTCCAGGTTGCTTATGTCGTAAAACTCAATCAAACAAACCTGATACGAAAACTAGGCTTGTTTGTTTATTCAATTCGATTGACTTTCAATGGGCTTCCGCCATTGCTCAACTGTGCTGCACAGCTCCCCAAGCGCAAAAAGGTAAATCGTTAGGCACTGGCAAGTGAAACAATGGTCAGGCTGTTAATTATAACAAGCCCGGATGAAATTAGTTTTAATGGTCTTTGGAGGATTCCCCTATCGCACCGGTGAAAAGTGATTAATTAGACCGAATTTATTACTTCTATAGCAAAACGCAATCATCAAAAGGAGCCAGTTGAAACAAGCTGCGTTCCATATGAGAGCGTTTCCAGCAGAGACAACATGGAAACATCCCTAAAAAGCATGTTTCAGATGTTAACCAACTCACTTTACGTGGCAATTCACGTTTAACCTTTAATTAGTCTAATATTTATCCACGAGGATCAATATTTGTCAAAAAATATGTGAATATACGAAATAATGAAAGAGGAGGAATCGTTGAAACGTTGTATAGAAAACTGCTTGCATATGGATATTATTTTCATTACGTGGTACTTGTACTTGGTTGTATTAACCACTTAACGCGTTTTATAATTATTCGTCTTTATTTTGTTTGCGTTTCCAAAGAAAGGAAATTGTTGCACTCCAAAATAAATAAATAAATAATAATAGAAATACTTTCAGATAAACATTAATTCATGTATATGGATGTCTTGCCGACAATTTTATGCATAAAACTCCAAAATATATCCCATTATGCAAAAATGCATGCACAGATAAATACACATAATAGTGTACATACATGTATTTGTGCAAGAAAAATATTTTGATAATCATTTAAGCATAACTGGGCGCGCAAGGGTAGCGAAATACGTAATACAAAAAAAATTCCTGGGCCCTAAGGAACGAAAAGGACTCCGTTCCCCATAAAAAACAACTACTCATCCATTATTTAATATGAGACTTTAATAAATGAAACCTTAATAACACATCGCCTGTGGTGCTCCAGTTAACATTTATGATAATTTCTCTTAAATGCATAATGATGATGATAATGAAAATAATTTCTTTGCGACAGACGTTTTGAGATAAACTAGTCTATGCATGTATATACACACACTTTCTACTCCCACCACTATGCGTGATTAAGTAAATAGTTAATTAGTTTCCCTTTTCCCACCAAGCAAAAATTCCAGATCCGCCACTGTAACTATGGGAGCTGAAATGTTTATTTTTCCCCGCACCAATGCTTTAACTCGATAAAATAGCAATTTCCTAGCATTTTTTTTAAGAAAATAAGGAAATGCGAGAACTTTATACGAACCCACCATTTGCATAATCCTAGGATTGCAGCTGCACCGGGCTCTCAAAATGAATTAAAATATGGTTTGTGAGCAAGAGAAATTCAAGTTTAGGACTATCTAAAAACTAAGCTATGAATAAAATAAATCAAGTCTGCACACGAGGATCAAACTAATGGCGCTCATCATCCCACGATTATCATGGCCATCACGAATACCGTGACGGCATTCAGCGTATAACACAAAAGATGTACACATTTGCTAATATTCAAATTCATGCTAATTCCAAAATTCGCCTAAGCACAACGGGAATTTTAATCGAAGATTAGTATGCCAACATGGACGCTGGAGTTGACGAGGATTGAGCCGAGGATATAACGAACAGATAACAAGCAATAACAGACTTACACTACATGTACTCATAAAAACACATAAGCTGTATCACATGTTTAGTGACAAGAATGCTGAAAAATATGTCACTTTGTTTTTGGAACATCCTTTCCAAACGCAAGACTCCAAATGTCCAAACGCAGATTCTACTTGGCGCAAAAAAGCTGTCCGGATCGTTAATATTACAAAACAGCAAAAAAAAACGGATGAATGCGAGTTGAAACATAAAAATCATATTTCACGAATAAGTCGCGCTATCTCATTGTTGCAAAATAGAATTTCTCCACTCGGATAATTTCGAAAAGAATTTTTTCTCAAGCAACGACGAGCCTCATTTCCTGCAGAATCAGCTTCTACTCTTTAGCTAATGGCTGAAGAATACAGACGATTTAAGTTGATTGCTAGTCATATAATATTTCTGCTACGCGTTTTCCACAACGGGGATTAAACATGACAGAACATCCACTGCGCATTCAATTTCGATTGCAGAACAACTCCACGTAGCGAATAGGCCAAACAATAACTGCTACACAACATTGTTTATAGATGCAGATTTACCCCTGGAGAAAACGGGGTTTTAATAAGGAAACATCAGAAGTGGAGATAGATGGTACATTGCCGAGGCACGCCCCCCCCTTTCCCCTTTATGCTTTAACAATAAACATGCAGTGAAACATAAGCAAATAAAGGATCGCAAAAGTACGTATTGATTCTAATTTTATGGAACTATCAGGTGAACCTTATGCAAATCTTTACAGACATGCATATGAAGCCCCATTGCTTGCCATGCAAAGATGGTTGAAATATTCTCTTTTCTGCATTGCAGTTAGGAGCAGCCCACATAAAAGCTTTAAAAATCCAGTTAAGTAATATCGCTAGCTGTTTACGGATAAATACAGAAACACCAATTGACTTCATTTAAACCTCATTAATATGTTGGAACTAGATAAGACTTACTGGAATGTTTAGGGTAGTCGATAGATAATAAATAAACGGGTAGATTTTCACTTCATTATCCCTAAAATTGCACGTGAGTGACGTGACTATACTCTTGACAGTAGGAATTTTCTTAAGAAAGCACCACTTTAATCCATCTACTAAAATGCATTACCAGAATATAAAAAGTGTCATCCCCAATTGTCTTGAGAATTTGTCTTCATTTTAGTTTCCAATCAACATAATTACCTTTTTCTTTAAACGTATACATTTATTTTCAATGCTACATGCATATTCGAACTAGCATTTATCACATGCATATTACACATGTACATATACAGCCTACGTTTGTTAAAAATTAATCTATCACAACGCTATAGTCATTACTAATATTGTCAGTAATGGAAATAGCGTTGTGATAGATTAGTTTTTAAAACTTCGGATAGGAATGCGCTGACATTTATCATAATTCTGAGTGACCTGCATGCAAACCGGAGTAATTGAGGAAACGACGGTCATTCGTTTAGGACATTTTATTTCTACTGAAACTGCTTCGTTAATGACAGTTGTCAGATACATTTCTTATATACTTTTACAGTTACATCGGTTGAGTTTTCAACCAAGCTGCAAGACTTACATCAGGATTTAGGACGCAGATTGTGCCAGCTTCTAGTCGTTAACATTCAGAATAGATTCTGCCTGGCATTAGGCCTTGTAAATACCTCGAAATTAACTTCAGTGCATGTACTTCGAAGCAACAAATCCCAACTGGCAGCGCAATCTCGCATTTATACGACTTTAATTAGAAATGTGTCGAACCCATTAAATCCAATTGATGGCATCTTTAATGCCTTCCAAGGCAGAGGCGGCTTCAAAAAACGACTAATTTTCATATATAATAAGCATAACAACCTCGCGTCATTAATAATTTCGTACCACTCCAGCAGGGATGCAATAAACAGAGTTTTCAGATTGCAGTTGAAATAGACCGAAGAAACCCCCGTGCCCGAGAAATTGCACAGTGTTTGTCGGGCGTCAAAGCAATTTCGCTCACCATTTTCGAAAAAAGTCTTTCTATGGTGCCACTCAAAATTTTCTTCCACCAAATAAATGGCAAATTTTCAGCGGTGACAACGTCTCGGCGAATACCAATAGCGAGACAGATAAACGCCAAATGGCGTCATTAGAAAGAAACACTGGCAATTTAATAGTTTTATATACACGCTCAAACGGAATAAAACCTGATTAGAGCAACGCGCTTCCTGACATCTCTCTCCTGAGCCTGCAATTTCAAATATGACATCAAACACCGAACACAGACTCGAAAACACGAGCCAGAAAGTATGATTAATTCAACGTCTTAACGCCAGCTCTTTATGAAATGTAGCTATTTATAACGCGAATTTGAGTTGTCTATGTACTATGTCTCCATTCACACCATTGATGGAAGCGTAATTTACATGTATTTGAAGAAAAAAAATCTGAATTTCAAACATTTATTTTTATCCAAATCTCAGAAACGTAAAACGGTTAAAGTGTCAATATTCTGTACAACGATCAAGGAAAATAATCGTAGTCAGAAAATAAACTTAAAAAAAGGGATTTATACATTTTCATTCAAATGTCACCGAAACATTAATTTTAGGTACATATTTAAATGGATACTGGATAACATGAATTAAGCTACACTAAGTCATGCTTTAAACACGTTATGTGCGTGTATAGATGTGGATCGATGCAGTTCAGATTAATTTTAAGGAGGAAACAATGCCATTATTAAAATTTTAAATATTTAAAACTTGTGATTTGAATTATGCATAATAAATGTAAAATGCTTTATCCATAATATAAACAACCAGAGGCTCAAGCAGAGATATAAATGTACGTAGCATGCCAGAAGAACAATTTTCAAAAACCCTGAACGCACGCAACACAGATTGTCTAAAAACGTTTACATCAAGTATGCATTAAAAAGAAATCACCTTCTTTTAGCGATCTACGCTAAGAAGAAGTTAATAAAAAATGTGTCATACCCAAACTTCTTTTAAGCACGTGCTAATACAACAGTCAAGAATACAACTGCACCAGATATAAGATAAAGTAAGGTTTATTAATTGCTGAAATTAAAGGTACCTGCTGGTACCTCATTAAAAACCAATACATTTCAAACGTATTCAAAGTAATAATAATAACAACAAACATTTCATTTAGACAAGTATGTTTTCAAATGCATGCATTATGATATATATATATATATATATATATATATATTGCGCTAAAATATCATTTAATATGTGACTATCTTGATGCATTCAACCAAGCTAAATTTAATTAACGTTTTCGAAATGTTTGCGCTTAATGCAAGGTGGCATTAGTGGCATGCTTACGTCATTCCGCGGTCTATTAAGGAGGTGTCCACACTGACACTGGCACGATAATCGCCCACTTACCGAGATAGTTACTGGCTCCGGTCAGTATGAGCAATACTTTAACAGGGTCCACCATTGGCTATGACATAAGAAACCCGATGTTAATCCCGACTGGTGGAGAACGAGTGGCAGGTGTGGCCATAGAGAGGATTATGACCCCCCTACGGTACCACTTCCAGATTTCGAATACTTTCAAATGTTGCGTATTTATCCGACGCACTTCAGATCATGACAAGCGGAACAGCACGAAGCAATTCCGCGGAAATCAGCAGACACTGGCAAATCCATCAAAGTTTTTTTTTCTGGCGTTCATTAATTGGGCATTCCAAAACCCGTCCAGGACACGACTTTGGCAACACTGCTCTCCAGCACCACGCCAACGTGCATCCTAGCCGAGAGGCGAACTACTACTGACAAGAACTCAATCTGGTTCCGGATAAGTTGCCCATCGATCACTTCCTGTTTCTCACTGCTTGGGATGTGCAACTTTCTAGCGGGCAATTTTTGGGCCACGGAGGTGCCTGGTTACTCCTGGTGCAGGGGCTGTACCAAAGGGACTCCTAGTGCACCACCACCCTGAAGAAGCCAGCTTGAAATGCCACATTGTTCAAGTTTCCAGAGTGGCCTATCCCTTCGTAGCTTCGCAATCAATAGCCGTCCTACCTTTGGCATCGGAAAACATGGACTGTTCCCGGCCTGATATCGCCATATGAGCGAGATCGACGCTCGATGCTACTTCAAATCTATCATCCAATTCCAACTTTCTTGACTCGAAAGAACATCGTTTAATTTGGATTTGTCATCCATATTTTTTTCATCATAGTTGACTATCTGCTCTGCGAGCACGGATGCCGGAATGTGTGAGGAATCGGACATGGCAATCTATAAATTTCTGAGGCTATTTCGGAAACGGGAGTTGCCCGAAGATCTGCCAATCTCAGGATTGCACTGACAAGGGGCACACGACAAAAGTTGACAACCCTGCTTGTCCCTGAAGGCTATCTCAACGCTGTTTCTGGGACGCAAATATTGGAAAACTAAAAGTATTGCAGACATATTAAATACGCTCAGATTCACCGGCTAGTGTTTGGAATAAACGATGTTTATTTAACTTTTGAAAAATTTTCGACTTCTGCAAATCACTTTTTTGACACAAAAAAATAAATAAGGAAGAAAGAGTTTATAGATTTCCTTCCCTTCTCCAATTAGCTGTTCAAGTTAGTAATAGTTTCATTCTGTGCACATGCTAGCAATAATTTTAAATTAATTTGCAAACACTGAAGCAATCAATAATTCGCCCCTATTAAAACACGTACATCCTTCCTTGTCTTTTCCCCCTCTCCCATTACTCTTGTTACTATGCAAATTTATATACATGTACATTATACATTTATAGTATTAATATATTTACACAATTCTATTCTATTAATTTAATTTATTATAATAGCAATTAATCATAGTCGTAAGAATATACACATTGCATAATTTGCCAGGAAGTATTGCGGATAAAACAACCAAATTTGAAAATTCGAAATATAGTTTTAAACTTTAGAATAAAGAGTGGATAACAGCAGAACTGCCAAACGTAAAACTGATTATTTAAAAAAATTTCCGAAAGAAATGCCAAGACACTATGCATGATTTCTGTTCTTCTTTCCCAAACCAGTTTGACTCACGGCGCATGCGATTTTAAGGATGTTAATTTCATGGCCTGTAGCTAGATGCAGTG
>JAQIXS010002640.1:0-21712 GCA_034700785.1 Rossiulus vilnensis
TAAATCGTTCATGGCTAAGCCTGCCTCCACCACCTGCTCTAGACTGAGTAAGACAAAATTGGAAAACGTTAATAAGTGAGAAATTTAATTACTAAGTTTTATCTAAATCTTACTATTGAAATCATTTTTAATTTTGTTTTCAAATGCCCCCGATTAGAACCTAAAACCAGTTTATTAACCAAAACTATTACGAGCATTTATATTTGAAATACCCCAATAGTAAGCAATCACACATAGCATAGATGTCATCACTGATTGTCTGATTTCCCTTCAAGGTCTATTCACAGACAGTCGTGACGTTAAAGTTCCGATTTAGTTCAGTATCATTTTAGTATCTCTTAAATCCATCTTAAATCCGCTGGCAACATTTGGAAATAATTCGTGTATTTATCCATCTCTAATCGATCAATATATACCATAAATAGTCCAGAAAAAGTAGATGATTAATATGATCATCGAAATTTTAGAAAGATTTTTCTGATAACAGGGTTTACACTTTTACACCGACCTGGAAAGTCAGGGATGAGTTATGTGGGCATAAAACCTCAGGGTAATTTTGTTTCCTTATGATTTCCATGAAGTCAAGCTCCGTGAAAGCAATATGTTGATATGTTGAATTTCAACCATATTTTCAAAGTTAATCTTTAATCACAGACTTTTCCATGTCTTTCTAATTTCCCCAACAATTCTAGCTTTTTCAAGTCCCTCCAAATCTGAGGGGAACCAAATATACGAATTTGCTTTATTTAAAATGCATCAATGCAGGCCATACACTTAGAATGTGTGACACCGGATTGGTGTCGACATGTCGATTGAAACTCCTAGAAACGATATTTTTCATCACTGGCACTGAAGCTCTTCTATGAAGTTGAAAGTGGGTAACTATACATTAACGCAACCCAGTGTAATATCATAACGGTGATATTAAAAAATGTGCCAACTGAAATAAACGCTCGCATTTAATTAGTGTCCTCGTTACCTGGGCAACACAATTTTTGGTCCTTCCAGTGAGCTCTCAGTCAACCCAGAATCCCTGCTGGAGTTTGTGACGTCAGTGTCCCCAGCTTCGCCGTGGTCGTTATCGTCTCTAATTCTGACAGAGTTTTTGACGACTTTGGGGAACTTTGGATTTTTATTCCCTGCGGGGCTTTCGCCTAGCTCCTCCGCATTGTTTGCCGAAGAAATACTGTAGGCTGGAGCTGGCATTGGGGATGGCAGCAAGGGTGGAAATCTCGAATTGATTGGAGAGTCATAGCCAGAAATTCTCTCGAAAGAGCGAGCACTGGAAGCTGCGAGGAAATGAAATTGCTTATTATTACTACGGCGCTTGGCGAGATAAAGATCGGAGTTTGGTTGAAATGCGAGCAGGAAAGGCGTTAAATTCATAGTCGACAAAAGGTAGAAATCTGGATTTTATACGAGGTGTTTGAACGGAGAAGCCCATTGGGTGAGCGTCAGTGCTTTTGGACTTTAAATAAGGGATTATTGCCACTGATATGGAAAAGGGTTGCGAGAAAACCTGTGGTGAGTTTTTAATGGTTAAACGTAAAATAGGTTTCTAATAAAATAAAGAGCCGGATTAAGTGACGGGGATTTCAAAGGGTTGCAAGCGATCGACAGGAACTGAAGGGAAACAAATTGTAATCGTACAAAGCGATTTTATCCAATTAGAATGGAAATTAAACGGGGGTGCGGTCAGATAATGTAAGGAAGGGATTGATTTTTCTTACTAAACTTTTAACGACGTTTACGAGTGATACGCTTACTGATAGGGAAAAAATTCTGACACTATTTTGTTGCTCGCATTACTTTATTTCTTTAAGAAATATTTCTGTTTTGAATGGAGTAACATGATAATACTTAAGTAATGCTGCAACGTAAAATTATTATTGATATCAATTTATCTTGATTGTTCGAGATGGTTAATTTTGTTGAAATTAATGTATTATGTTTACTTACAAATAAAAACTAAGTACTTCATTGCGTTGCAAAAATAATTTTAACGTTAATTTCATGTTGAAAATACATTATTCAACTGAAATACACTTAACTATTCACCATGCACATAAAAGCAGGTTAGAAATTAGCTACATGTATAACCATCGTTTGTGTGGCTGAGCAAAGAAAATGTATCTTTGAAAACTTATATAATATACATGTATAGTCCAACGTTTGAATCAACTATTCAACCCTTTCTCTCTACCAAGAGCTATAGTTTATGAAATAAACTACAATATAGCCGCCTTTTTATTTATTGTTAGGTAGACAAAATAGTGGTCACCCTGTAAAATGATAGCCACCGACCTCTGCGTTCGAGTGTATGATGATAATGATGAAATCGTCGAGTTCTTCGTCGACCACTTAATTTATCAACGGTGGCATTTACTTCCAATTCAGATTGAGAAGAATAGGGCAGAAAGCTATCCGGATCTTCCAAGAGATGAAGCTCTGGCTCCAAAGCCTACATGAATAGAATAGGATTAATAGATGGGTCTAAAGATGCCCTAAATACCTCGGTGCGTGCATCGGCAATACGTGAATCCAACGCACTTTATGCATCAGAGATCAATACATATGTGCCTGGTTTTATCATATATAAGGAGATGTACTCTGTCCGTGACCCAAGGATATGTCATATCAATTAGGCGAAAGCAATGGGATTCATCACGTGAAGGGAAGGAGAACGTGTGCGTAGGAAATAACGTTAGCCGTACTCTAGGGTTTAATAAATCGCGTGGGATTCTCCTAAAGGCATAAAATATTCTGTGGTCGGCGAAAAAGAAATGTAGGAATTGCCAGAAGACAGAAAGGTAAAGTTCATCGAAAAGCATATCTTTGACTTCATTCAGTTAATAGACCCTCGATAAGATTCAATGCGTTCTCAAGCCACTCGATATGCAAACACGTGAATATATACTGCCAAAACTAGAAATCACTCTCAGTGCGCAATGTATGCTTTGGTACGAAAGTGACATACGCGTATGAACATATATCCTTCAACTAGCTGTGATGCAGTCCGTGCTCAAGTGATCGTCCTGGAGCTCATTTGACTTTTTGAACTGAAATGCAAAGATCCACGTTCTGAAGGGAGATATGCTTGTTAGAAATATACTGTACATTGATCTTGACATAATTCTTTGGTGTTTTAATAAAACTAAATTCTAGCTTGGCAAAGAATGCATTGTGATTTGCATTCCTCGGATGTGAGTTTTTTCGTTGAATTTTTAACATCCTGGAAACATTTGTTTTGAATCGACTAACAATATGCCAAGAAATGAGATTATAATACGTGTAAGTTTATAGCACATTTCCTAACAATTTAAAAAAGATCACGATTGCTTTTCCACATAATATAAATACACAAATCTGCATTTAAAAACGCAAGTTTTGTCAATAATCCTTAACGGGATTAGTGTTATCGATACATTATATGGAACGTAAATATTTTTGCAGCTTTGCTTACTGTTGTTTTTAAAATATATAGGAAAATTGATATGCATTTCAATCCTATTTCCAACCTATTGTTTTCCCTCTCCCCATTTCAGTAATAATCAGTATTACTGCAAATCATATACATGTAAGTGGCCTTAACGAAAACAGCAAGGATACAATGTTCTCTAAAGGATCACTGCCTCTTAAATTAGCACCAATGCGTTTTAAAATAGGGTAAACATGAATGTATCATACGTTTTTTTAATAAAATTTTCGTTCTTAATGTATTAACATCCCTACATGTATATTCATACGCGAATGAATATACTGTATAAGGTAAAACCTGACAACATTACTCGTTCCAGGTTTATGAACCAATTTTGTTAAAAGTCTAAATAGATTAAGATAGATAAATGGATTTACAAAAAACCGTATCTAGATGCTGAGTAATCAAGGAAAACTGGTCCGGTGCATAGAAATAAATTGGCACATTACGTCTTTGATTTTGTCCGGTATCTCTTGCAAAAACGCACGACAAGCGAGGTATCTTCGTCTTTTGTTTTTTCGAGCTTAAAACTTGTTTGATAACTCTAAGCTGCTTGCGGCTTATGTTGCTTTTTGCAGAATGTATCAAAAATTAAATTTAAAAGACCAGTTTGGTCACATCTGTGTGCCCAAAGCATACTGCATTTTCGTCTTTGCCTCCGTTCTTTTGACAACCTGTCCTTTGAAACGAGTTTCGTAAATGGGACCGAATCAATTTTTTGTTATTTGTTTCGTGTAGCCAGTGTTCAATGAAGTCATGCTCCAGGAAACAGACATGACAAGAATTCAATTGGAAGCCTATCTTTTTGCCTTGCCTTTGCCTAATGCGCATGCATGGGGCTTTGCCTGCGTGTCAGTAGAAAAAGAAAGTTGAGCGCCCAGCTAGTGCAGATATGAGAATAGTGCCCATGCTTGCTGCAGATATCTTCAAAGTGTATGCAGAATCTAAACGCTCCCAAAAATAGCTTTTTTTATTTTCAGAAAGTAACTTTGCATGAGTTGATGATCCGCACAGACAAATAACGTTTGCAAATAATATGGATTTGCAGAGGGAAAAAAGAACGCATTTTTGATGGAAGGAAGAAGCCATGCAAAAAAATAGACGAAATAGAATGGAAGCGCCACTCTGTTTTATATCAAAAATCTGTTCAAAGAGTTGCGCAGTTTGTAGTATACGTGCTTTTGCACATGGTTGTGTTTTTGCAGGCGTCAGAAATAATGTATAGTCATTTTATGGTCATTTTTTGCATTGAAAGAACGTACACTTGTTTGAAATATTAAGAGGGAAAAACTTTCTTCATGCTATGAAACCAATCCATCACTGATCATTCGTTCCCTGCATGGCCTTCTTAAAAGTGAGATTGGAGCCAGTATTATTAGCGAACAGATTACACAAATAGCCGTCAATCGAAAAGATACAGTGAAGATATGTCGGGGTGCATTTCCTGATAGTGACAGAGCCATCTAGTTTCATATTGGACTATAATCTTCATCGTTTCTTTCACATCAAGACAAAATGACTGATTCTGTTGATTTTCTGTAGCATTTTTAAATGCCCTGGTTTTACCAATGGTGATCGTGCGGTTGTTTATGTAAACATTAGTTTATATTTTTTTTCCTTTTTTTTGTAATTTCTGCATCATAGCTGGAACACATCGTAATTTTCTTTCAAGTCTTAAACTTTCAGGATAATGCACTATTTTTCTCTTTGGTAGTAATCAATTTGAAAATTATCATATTTTTAAATGATTTATTATTTAAAAAACACTTCAGTTCACATTCCTTATAAATTATGAATTATTGTACCATCACCGAGCAGTGTTAGTGGTGCGTTAATCTGTTTTTGCAGCATTGGAAATGTTTTGAAACGAAATATTTAACATTATTTCACGTCAAGGACATGCAGTACCAATTGAGCAATACAGTATGTTTAATTTTATGTAAGTTTCAATCTGTGTGTTTTTAATTTTTTCTCAAAGATTTCAATAATACAACAGAATTTTTTAAGAAAAAATAAAGGAACTGAGATTAAGAATATTCATTCTGATTTCATTTTTCATTCTTCAAATTTTAATTATTGAGATGCGCTGTCTTATGCGCAACTCATTATGCTGACTTCGCTACAAAATATATAACGCAAATATAAAATAATTCATCACATCTTCAAAAGCTTGTTAGTAAAATTTCATATAATTTCATACATGCATATCATGACCATGTTTTCTTACAATGGTAGCCGATATCGATTCTTCATTTTGTCCAAATATATTGGAAAATTAGCAATCGAGACATTTTTTGATTCTGAACGTATGGACAATCTAGCTTAAGGATTCTTCTTTCTTGGAAACCACTTGAAAACATTTGCATCTTCATTAATATTCTCGTTTTACTGTTCCAATCGACCTCGAAACTTAGATTATTGTTATCTGATAATAGCTTTTGGCAGCAAACGTAGATTTTCACTTTATCAGAACACTTAATTCTCGTGGAGTTGGTTCCATTCTTCTTTTGAAAGAAGTTTTCAAAGGATTTATTTTTCCCATTGTTTCTATGATTTTTTCGGGCTATTTCTAAGATAGTCACCGAAACCGAGTGTTTCATATTACTCAGACAATATCTACCATCTCTCAGAAATAATGATTTCATACTCTCATATCTTCGTATACACAGACAATACGTTGGCTTATTATTCTTTGTTTTTTGTGAACCAAAAAACTACCGGTATTCTGCAATATGAAATTCTCACCCACTAAACGCTATCAAGTTATAATAGTGTAATCTCGGTGAAACATTTTCATTTAAAAGTTTCAAAATTGAAATTCTTTACATTGGTTAGTGGAAATTTTTTGTAGTGCTATCAGTGCTATTATCATAAATCTCGATTTTTTTATAAAGCTTTGTTTTCATTAACTGAACTATGAGAATGTATATGAGTGATTGTAATAGCATGATGCTATCGTTGAGTCAATTGTCCTTGAATCTCCGACAGCTTTGGTTGCAGTACGACCTGCACGATGTGTTTTGTGTAGTATGGTTTATTGTTATCATATTTGGTTGCAGTACGACCTGCACGATGTGTTTTGTGTAGTATGGTTTATTGTTATCATATTTGCTTGCGTCCGACTGTAATTTATTACTTTCTTGCTTGTATTTCCCCCACAATCGGTATATTTATGTATCATACGCAGCAACAATCAGTTTGGAATCATAAATAGGAATTTTATGAAGGCCGTATAAATTATGAATGTTCACCAGAAAATAGCAAAATGCTATAACTTTGCTTAATACAAGGTGCACACAATATCATTTATTTTCATCTTGCTTTTCCTAACCGCTTTGTTCGCAAGTTTTAATGCCCCTTTTAATCCTTCTCCGTTAATGTTATTTTATTGTCATGACCCTTTGACAACAGTAACAAACTGCGAGCGGCATTAAAAGGTGTGACTGTATCCATGCTTTGCAACTTTGACTGAATTTCAAACTTAATGTTTTCGAAAAAAAAATATTTTACTGAGTCTGCTCCCAACTCTTAGCTTATTGCTAGCATTCATGCTTCTATAGCCTGAAAAGTCCTTTTCTGTTTGAAATGTTGCTTCATTTTGCTTGCCTTGTTATATGTCCGCCCCTGATGGTACAATTTATGGACCTAATTTGTAGCATGAGACGAAAATCGCAAAAAGGGGGAATTTGGTTTCTAGGAATAGATAAATTCGAGGTACATCAAAAGGCTCTAGGAATATTCATGTTAGACTCCTCCGATGTGCAACTAAAATGAACCGATCAACGATCATTAAGAATTTAAATAATTTAACTATATTGTATTATAAATGATATGCCTATATATTAAATTGTTTATGTTTAGCGTTGAAATACAATGCATGTATTTCGTTCAATCAGATGTTATACACCTACTACGTTTAATTACGAAGCATGCACGAGGTCTGGCACGTAATATCTTATGGTTTGGCATCCTTCATTTATGTTTGCTGTATTTTAACGAATATAGTAAATCCTTTAAATTTATTGGTAATCTGTCGTTTATGGACGGCCCATCGAACAGTTTTTAAGGTTACGAGCAGTGATACTATTTGCTTCCATCTGCTATTGATTATTCGTATTGAGCGCTTAAATGCGTTGGCCAAATTTACATCTCTAATGATTGCAAGGTTAGCATAAAAATCATGCTGCTTTCTTGCAGAAAAAAATATTTCGTACGTCTATTTGCGTTCTTTCTTCATTATTAAATTTTCTCAAATTACAAGAAATGTTTTGTTCTCAAGAAACGCATTTCGTATGTATTTTCTCGATAGTACAGCTAACCATCTTCGAGATGAATTTCGGCATGTTATGTTGAAATACTTCCTAAAGAAGCGCACGGGGATTTAGTAATTTAGTAAATAAGGCAGTTTTATTTTATTTAAGGTAATTTGTCCACCCTTGTGTATTCTCAGTCGATCGTTGGCAATAGTTCGCTTCTGATACCGCCATTTAGCGATTGCAAATAGTATCACCTAGTGGAATAGGAGATCTAGCCTATAGGTGGTAAACAGCATTTAACCTTTTGTTGCATGCAATGTTGATGCATGGTGAATGCACCAGTAATATTCGAGACGACGTGCTTTCAGTCCTTTGGTTTTTCACTTGCCGACTAATTGCAATTTGGCTTCTGCTTATATTGATCCGGTTTTGTCAGATGCAACTACTCCAGGGCTGATTTTGTGGTTGCAGGCAAGACACAATCAGATAATGAAGGTTGGGTTTTGCGTGCGATTTTCAAGCCTCTTTTCTTTAAACCTCATGTTCAACATAAGACTGCACACCGTTTCCCTGAAAACTGCGTTCACCTAATCCGATTGTCGGTATATGGGGGATGCATGAACAGCCAAATGCTCTCATCAGAAGCATTTTGCAAAATAAAGCTCCTCAAAAAGTAAAAAAAAAGTTTGCTTGGTTTCATTTTATGATTCAGCCTGGAATTTTCGTTTTTAAATTAGATAAGATAAACTTGGGGTCTTAGCAAGCAGTAAGAAAGTATGGGTAGAGTTACAGCATTTTAGAAGAATATTTCTGGGTAGGGAATTCCTTGGCAAGCAAACAACGCAGAGTTTAATCCGTCTTCTGGCTTCCTAAAAACGTTTATTAAATTTTTTTGCATGCTCATTTTTTTACATTTTGATGGTATTTTTTCTAATAGATTAAATGGTTTTCAATACGATTAAGGATACAAAGGATGAATTTAAATTACTTCAAACGACATGACTCCATGAACAATCCCATTATCGAATTCTACGTGAATGTCGTTTCAATTAAATTGCTTGAGAACAGCGAAAGATGAGAGCTTTTGCTTGTAGAGAAACGTACAGTACTTTTAAAACGGAGACCATTTGATGTGTACAAGTATACTCATTGGAACCCTGCCAGTTTTCATTAACCCCCAACAGTCTAACTTGAAGAACAGACAGTTTCCAGAACCTAACAATTTAATGTAAAACAACTCTAGTTCTCAACTTTTGCTAAACTTATGCCTTAGCTTCTTTTATAACTCGTTCATATCTCAGTGGAGATAGCGTTATGCATGCAGTTTAAGACTATCTTCTAGTCTTAGCTAATTCATATTCTGCTCGCAATTGTTGCAAAGCAATTTGTCATTTTTTGCCTCTTCCCGATACTCACTCTTAAACTGAGCTTGCAATATTGGAACAATGCATAATAATTCCTCTGAAATTCCCAGATGAACGATATAGCAGTAGGAGAAAATTATAATCAATTCACGTTTCTTTAATTTATTTTATTCATTAGGGACGCAACTACTTTGGAGTTATTTAACATTCTCTTCAATTCAATTCCGTTGTTTACGAAATTTATAAATCACTGGAGAGGAACGAGACGTAAGGGCTTGCGTGTCTGCATTTTTAAATAAAACTCGTGTAATTGTTTTACTGTAAAAGTTCTCACATTTCTGAAGCACGTCTTATCCATTAATTATCTTTCAAATAAAAGAAAAAAGCAGACGTGAAAAAGTCAAACATCCACAAATGCTAATGCAATGTAGAAAAAGTAAGAACTGGAGAACGGATTTATTTATATGTTAGGGGAATTCGTTTGAGTAAAGATCCAGAGTGTTACTTTACGTTTATACAACTGATTCAATAAAAATGTACTCCATGACTTCCAAAATCTATTCTACTTCAAGTTTAACTAATTTCATGAACGTAAATTTATTATATATATTTACCTCATTAACTAACACCTTTTCCAAATGTGTAATCGTATTATCCTAAAAGACATGCAATCTCTCAGGAATGTCACTAATGGAAATATATGTATGCGAAAGTATTTAAGAAATATAGAAATTCCGATAAATACAATGACGAGAGCACCATAGGCATGACAGGCTTATATTTTAATTATTGATGTAAATCATTTTAACGTGTTGCTAATTTATTGAATGAGTGAATAATATACTGCAACAACAATTATGTAGAATTCACTTTATATAATAGAATATTATACATATAGTATTCATCTGATACAGTCTTAATGGTCTACAGCATTTACTGGTCTAGATAATGGAAAAATGATTGCCCATGTATTTATAGTAATTCGTTTGAGATTTTTTACGACAGCTCATTCACATTTAATTGTTCTTGTAATAAAATAAATAATACGTTGATAAGATGGTTCCTCTTATCAGAGAGAACAAACCAGAATTATATCAAATATTTTATTGGAAGAGTGGAAAATTTAGTAGTATATGTAAACACATTATAATTAACACCGCTTGTAGTCGGTCTTTCACTTTCTAATGTCTTGTGATTCAATTACAACGTGCTTATCTTATTCTGTCAAAGCTATGTACCTCTGTTTTTGGGCAAAAATACTTAATGGACGTCATCTGTGCTATTAATTGATTATAGTAATCTAGGATTACATGTATCTTAATTTAATTTAAGTATAAACTTCTTTTTGGTATTTTTTTTGCATTATGTCCAGAAACATAAAACAAATCAAGTTATTCAGTCTGATTTATGAACCTTGTTATATTTCTGGTACTATTAATAGCTTGTATTAGAAGGCCCTTTCCTCCAGTATTTGAAATTCAAGTTTTATTAGCGCATAGATATTCCATATTGCGTCGTTTAATGGCAGAATCAAAACAAAAGCTCTGACCAGTTCAATGAGGCTTACTGTATGTCCTTCTCTAAAAAATGATGGCAGTGATGTGGACCTCACGCTGCCGCTTCTTAGATACTCTGTAGTGTAGCCTCGACTTTATCTCGTTTACTTTCAATGGTATCTTGGCTTTTGCCCAGTTAGGGGGGTTCCACTTTGCATATTATTCAGTTTCTAAAGAATTTGATAGGAAATTCTGAAGGGAGATAGGAGGGACTGGAGGGCGGAAAATGTCGTAAATGAATGTCATTTCGATAAAATATCTCCAGGTTCCCCCTATTCAAATTGCTTCGCGCTAGGGTTGTGGCACCGCCTAGAAATGCAGTTGAAGTCACGTTTCTTTTCATATCAAATTGTTGAAGTTTGACCCAGGGCTACTCTCTAATGTCTTTTCCATTTCATTAATGGAATCGTTTAATTAGAAGATGACTTACGGTGGTTATGCGGTGTATATTAATCACGGAAAGAGCGAGTTGGCAACACGGATCGTGAGCGGAATATATTAGGTATCCGGATATGTGCAAATGCTAGGTGATTGGCGATAGAGGATTTCATGCCAGTTTCTAAGGACTTAAAAGATATTAGAGGTTGACAGCATTTGCCTAGCTCTTCGTGGCTTTTCCACGCGACTCACTGCTATATCGACTTAATATGGAGGTCGACGACGTTCGAGCCATTTCTGCTTAGCCGAAGACTCTCTTTAGCAATCGCATTTCACCACCGCAGAGCTATTTGAGATGTCGGAGCTTTAGCCTGTCTGTATGCAAAACAGGAACTAAGGAATGCCACAGGATATAACTAGAAGCCAATGTGGAAGCTGAGAATTAAACCCCGTTGCCACTGTACGTCACGATAACGTGGACGTTTAGGGATTGTCGAGCTTCATTATACTTTTAAAGTAAATGAAAATATTTGTTTTCTGATCGACGTTTTGGAAGTTAACGAATGATTGCAGTGAACAAGAACCAATAAACTAAACCGACACCAGCCTGCAAGCGCCTCGCTAATTGTAACCACTTGGGTCACTTGCTTTGGAGTAGATGGAGTGGTGAAGTGCATCGATTTGGGGCCTTGCGTTGAGTTTGTAGCATGAGAAAGTATGACGTCACAAAACAGGTGGCATCT
Source organism: Rossiulus vilnensis (assembly GCA_034700785.1). NCBI lineage: Eukaryota > Metazoa > Arthropoda > Diplopoda > Julida > Julidae > Rossiulus > Rossiulus vilnensis. Next base: position 11,776 of record JAQIXS010002640.1, read on the forward strand.
GAACTGCAATTTTTCAGAAGAGGAGAAACGCGAGCTTGCTTTTAAGTTCTGCAGTGTTGTGCAAATGTTCACATTCTTTCAAAAAGTTGTTGAAGGTGAATTTTATTGGAGGGATTTTAAATTCTAGTAGTGAAATGTAGCAACGAAAATGCGAGACAGTCTACTATGATTCTAGCGCACATATTCTGAATAAAACGTTTCAGTTATGTTATTACAATTCATGCTAGTTGATGAATGATTCCTTGCTTGATATTTAGATGTCAGGAAAATGAAATGAAGGGTTAAATAAAATTGATTTAACCTTATAACTGTAGTATGTTATTTAAATGTCAATAATAATGTTAGTAGGCCAATCCTAAACTTGAAATCGTGACTTAGTGCAATGCATTCAAGATGTCGGTTGGATGTCTTCATTTATACTTAACTAATGCGCAACTATGATCGTGACGTCACCAGTTAAATCTACCTATTGATAGCGGTAATCAGTAATAATTTTCGTTTTGCATGAACAAAGAATTATGTATTGTTTAATTTAGCTTAATTTTATTTTGGTACATAAGGAAAGCAATGTCGAGCAGTGGCGCGATACCGTCGATTTGATCGAAAACCTTCAGTTTTCAGTTGATTTTCGATAGATAAGCTATATAAAATGAACCGATAGATAATAAGTACTTTCACGCGTCTCTGTTTATATTCCAACTTTAAAAGGTGTGATTTCTTTAAAATAACTAAGGCATTTATCACAATACGATTTCATCTGATCGTATGAGACTAGTTTAATGGATATATAATTAAATTGTTGCCTAAATTCAGCTAATCTATTGTAGATGTATAAGTGTAAGTTACAGATTTTATCAAAGAGATAATTAACGCTCCTTTGGGAATTCCCGATTGATATCTTTAAACTAAAGTAAAAAGCTAACTAAAACTAAGCGTAGTTCTAACTAACAAACAGTAAATAGCGACAAGGAATAATAATAATAGTCTGCTTGTCAGTTAATTCTAAACGCGTTTTCAAAGTACAATAAAGATGTTTTGTCGTAGAATAGAAAGTTCCCATTTTGGAATATGGACTGATTTTACTTGGTGTCTCAATGCATCGTGATTTATAAACAAAATACCAAAGCACGTGTGTTTCACCATCTCTTCGATGCAGCTGTGACATTGATCGTTAACAATGTATTGCGTGCTGCTGTTTACCATTTGCAATTGCCAATATAATAATAAGAAGACGCTTTCCGGTTGCCCCCTACTCGATACACGCTGTTGGATTGCGAATTCGCCGTCCGTTTATCGAGAACAATGTACAAATCACTTTGGATGGGACCCAAATCTTCCTGAGAAAGAGTTCATGCAGGGAGCTAGAAATGTGCTCGCAAATGTTAAAGGATGCAGAAACGGATTGCCTAAACTTGTGGCGGAACATGTAAAGGATAGGTCTTCCTATTCTTTACAAACCTCGTGTACAGTCAACTAAATTGGCTCCAGAATTTTTTCTTCAGCCTAATAACAATTGGTGCCTTGTAACTCTCTTCTGTGTAAGCAGTAAACGAGCAAGGGTAAAGCAGATGATGTTTAGGGGGCGCTTACGCCTCCATGGCGCACGGGATAAGGTGGTCTTCATAAGGCTGACATTTTGTCGTGTTTATCGCATTTATCCGCTGAAGAAGAAACTTGGTGGTTGTTGGAGTTTAGCTGTTTAACTTCTTGACAGTCTATATTTTTTGCTCTTTTTCCCCCTTCTCGTTTTTTTAGGAGTATTTTTTCTTCTCCCTATTTTATCTCCCTTCAATGTCATTTGCAGCCTCACTCAGCATTTGTTGCTGCTCGAATTGCTTCAAAATAATCCCTTTTGAAGAGTACTGGACGGCTGGCCTAGGGTTTCCAACTGGACATGTGGGGGACAGTTTATTCTTCGAGTGTGCTGGAGCGTATTTCTCTGCTCTCTTACCTAAATTTCCCTTTCCAATAACTTCCTTCGTTGTGGTGGCTCGAAGAGGGATCAGGATGTGCAAGGGGGCAGCACCTGGCATTTGTCAATCGAGCACCACTTTGTCCATCTTTTCGCTTCTCTTAAATCTCCAGAAAAGAATGTCGTTAAAGGCCTTCCGTTTAAATCGTCTGGTTCAAAACTATCACATGTTTACATGTCAAACATTAAACGTTGGGTTTCTAGTAAATCTCGCAATCTATTTGAGCTTTATTTCTAATCGATTGGAATAAGGTATTTTATTCAGTCACATTTATCTGAATGTGACTGAATGGGGAAGCTGAATAGTTAACGAATTGGTAATTTGATACTGACTGTATCCAAACTGATGCCATGTAGTGATATTTGCTAATTGGTGGGCACAGCATTTCTAATACTGAATTATTTTGAAAACGTATCCTTATGAAACGTGTTTTCGAAGCTTTTTTGCTTTTTTGAAAAAAAAACTCTTTACATTATGCTGTATTTAGATCACGTTTAACTATCTATTTACAAAATCCTTAATGAGGGAATGTTTACGAAGTCCTAATTAAAACTGGATCTTATTTTACCTTATTAAATTGCATAAACAATTTCTTCATACCGTAGTTGTTATGCTATTGCTAAGAACAGGTCATGTTTGCAAATCTCGCACGCAAGCCTCGCACGGGAAAGCGTGGAATCAACACAGTGCGTCTGTCATCTTAACCACGCTATAAGTTTAATTAATCTTATTTATCGACCAGCCATCCAATCAGTGTTTTACGATCATTTTATGACTCGTTCTTGAAGAGTCTGTAATATCGTAAAACATGTTTTCAGATGAGATATTGCATTGTTATGAGGATCTTTTCTCTTGTTGAACGTTGAGTGTATAAACGTTAGGAAATACATAATCTCAAGAATCTTAAGAAATGAAGCACTTGTGTGAGACTGTCTTTGTTTAAAATCTCCTCAAGCGATTTGTGGGAAACAAGTCGTGGATGTGGCTGAATGTGTCAAAAACACTAATAGATTTCTCTGTTAAAATAGTTGAAATGCTGCCATGTATCACTTGATAATTATTTAACGAAACTTGAATTAATGTATGCAAATTAAACGTTATTACTTGTGAATGCCGAAGATTTAAAAATCTAGATATTTATAAATATTTAAAAATCACAGTCAATACTACAAGCTATACTTTAGATATATTGTTTGTCAAAAGTATGCAAACCATGTATGTGGAATTTATGTTTATAGTGTGTTGGATGTGCAGTAATGCATTGATATTGTGATTTTAATGCCTGCATGAAATGTAAAAGTAAATGATTTCCGAAATTTCTTTTGTTTAATGGAGGGATTTCAGTTAATCGTATACGTTATAAGTGCTTTACTCTTATTCACGCAGATTAAATTAGATGTAATATGGAATCAACGAACGTTTTACGTTCAATTGTCCGAATAAATCCGCGAACTACGAGCGGCGCACAGCTTAAATGTGGTTGAAATGAAATAAACTAATGCGTTATCATTGGTCAAAGATAAAGTCATAATAGCCAAAAGTGGGATAAATGGAGATGTAGGTAGATGATCTTGGCATTTCTCTTGGCAGTCTCTATGGAAACAAAGACTCTTAGTGACGTCGAAACGAATTACGCATTGAGTGAAGTGGTGATGCTCGCGTTTCTCTGAAATTCATTCAGGTATTAAATGAGGTATTGTTGCTTTGTTCCTGTGGCTGAACCGTTTGGAGGGAAATTGATATTCAGTCGTCTGGAACATCTGCTTCTTCCGGTTCCATGGACACAAGCGAAAATGTGCACGAGGAACAGCAGAAAAAAATGCTAAACGCAAACTGTTTTAACACCTCTATCCATTTCTTAGCATTTAGCATTTAGAAAGAGCTTTCAGCCCTTTTTAAATCTCATCCTGCTTAGGTTATTTTCTAAAAATCTTAGGGTTTGAATTAACAACATACACTTATGTATGCGTTAAAAATGAACATGAATTATAAGGACGTTCGCGGTTGAAAAACTTCCAAGAGGCATAAATAGTCCTTTGAAACACATAGACCTATACATCTTAATGCATATGATGCAGCTTACATTGCAGTTTAAATTATAGATATAAAGTAAGCTTAATTTACAATACAGTGTCTGAATTAAACCTTGAGCTGTTTATTCTTATGGTACAATTCTAATTGGTAACATCTCAGCTACCAGGTAAAGGTATAGGTTGTATAATAACCTGCATAAATTACGTATGATTTTCTTAATATGCCAAACTAGATACTGTGGAGTCTATCTTAATATTGAAGTTGATTTTGCTGACACTGCGATTTGAAACTACATGTACGATTTTTATTGTTTAATGTTACTGTTTTATAAATGTTTTAATGTTTTTACGTTTAATATATACACTGTAGGTGTTTTTACAGATTTAATTGTGAAGATGTGGAGGATATTGTGGTCAAATATAGGTTTCAAGAAATTAAAATGAATGATTTGTTTAAATGACCGGATAAATTACTCAATCATGTTGAATACTGAGCTTTATCCTTAAAGACTATAATTTGGTATATAATATATGGACACCTTATATTCCGAGAACGTTTTCTTCAATGCATTCTTAGCTGCTCGAATGCTTCCTCGCACTTCGACAGACAAACATTAATATTTATAGATTAACAATAAGCATTTGCACGGGGTTTACAAAATGTGGTTCACCAGAAACTCCGCTCTTTGATTCGAAGTGTTTGTTCGCTAATGTCAACACACATATTGGAGTCGTAAAAAAGTAATAAAAATAAACAAATAAATTCAATATTTATTGTTCTTCACGAACTAAATATAGCCAATACTTATCGATTTTAAAGAAACAATATTATCAGATGCTTGAATTGTCCATCAGCTTTGTTGTTGTACATCTATGATCAGATAGATTAAGGCTTATAATGTTTAGCGATGTCTGAATTTTTTGTGAGTTTAGGTTCACAAACTTTGTAACTCACTACGCCTTTAGAATCCCTTCGAAGATTTCGTTATATAGACAGTTAAATTCGTTGAGAGAGATATACACATCAAAGCTAAACAGACTTCAGCTAAGGCTGATTGTCCAACACTGAGTGGGCCGCCCTTTGGGATGACCTGCTTTAGGAAATCACAAGTCAGCCATCAGCACTACACATTCCCAGAAAGCTTCACCGTTCACTGTATAGATATTTGCTAGCGTACATTATTAAAGCGCACATTTATACTTATGTGAATATGTTAGAATACTTTCAATAAATTAAAATTATTGTAGTCTAATGTTATGCAATTTATTTTTGTGTTCTGAATAAGGATTTTAGTCTCCAAGCATTTCATGGTTAAATCACCAACAGGCTTATCTTTGGTAAGCTCTTTATAAGAAACATATAACCTACCAATGGCAGTACCAAGAAGTGCAATAAACCCTATGCTTGCAATTTTTACTTACATCTTTAAAAAATTATCATCAGACAATATTACTTCACCCGCATTTTATCTACAGTTTTGACATCGTGCAATTTATTTAAAAAAAATACATGAAGGTAAATAAAAGAATGATTCTAAATGCATGTGTGAGCTGAGACGTGAAATGATGCCGTGTCTCATTTTACGTGCATGTACCTTTATCGGGGATTTGAGGAAATGTATTCAAAATAAGGCCAGAAATTCTTTTTTCTTTTCTAAATTTGAAAAAAGAAAGGGAAATCGATTTTTTTAATCAGTTAATAATTATGCTGCGTGCAACGCTTTGTTGGTCTTATATTATCATTGCAAATATATGAAGTTTGATCTTTATCTTTTAATTTTAGCGTCTAAAGCACCTATCCACGCAGTTCTCCGAATATGACATTCCCACTTGAACATCGGCAGAGATAAACCAGCATATAAGTATAGATATAGGTGAATAAAACCAATTCAATCACAGATTAATTTCACTTCAATTGGATTTTATATGCCATGAGACCGGTGATTAGACTATTAATATTTGAATCCTGTATAGAGGCCTTGGCTTCAAGCGTGAAGGCATTTATTTCTAGATTCATTTCAGACGCCTGATGGCACACTTTTCCTTTCACGATGTCTTTCAGCTCTAGAATTTGGCTCTAGTGTCGCATAAGCCAGTTCATCCTCTTTATTAATGACATTATAGATTGTATCATCGAGTGGTTGAAGAAAAAGAAGCTTTATGGGAATTTATGAAATTTTAGTTTGGCGTAATTTCTTAGTGATAATGTTTAGATTTTAAATTTAATTTTATGATTGTTATTTAGCTTATGTTGTACAGTTGAGTGCACATAGATTATATTGTAGTGAAGAATAAAAAGCAAGTATTTAATGCTAAGCATATGGAAAAAGAACAACAGACTAATATGTGAAATTCAGGTTTTGCATTTTACAAGATACGTCAAAAACATGCTATGCAAATGTATCTAATATGCAAATTTGCTAGTTTTAGCTGATTTACGTTCTTAGGGATGTTTTTAGTGTTAATGAGTTGATAACTAATTAAAGATTGCTGCATAAGCGATGTCTTAAATGAAGTTAATCGATACGTATAGCGGTAATTCTTGGAAATCAGATAGCATGATTGTCGCCAACATCTGTATACCTGCATTTATTTCGCGTTCCCTCATATAAATTTCGTGAATCTTTCATGTAATATACGATTCGCCTTATGTGAATATTATTTACACAAAAGGCTTTGGCAGACGGCGAATGCGTGCCCCTGGAGATAAATGATAACCCATGCACTTATTTATTTGTAATATTCACTTCCATTATTTATAATCAGAGTAGAGCAACGAATGACTATTTGACTATGCTGTCATTATCAGTTTGTTTATGAACATAGTGTCTACTGTTTCTGATAATTCAAAGAACATTATACAAAATTGCTGCATTTATCTTCTACAAAAATGAGTATCTGTGAATGACCTATTCATAACGTCGGTAACTAATTCATATCAGTCTGGTTCTTAGCATATTCAACGATTCACTAAATTCAAATACTTGTGTATTGTCAAATCAAGCTAAGTAGGAGATAGCTACATCTATATTTGTTCAACAGCATATACTGAGCAGAGTATAAGAATGACATTATTATCCTCCAGATATATATATATTATTATACTCCAGATATATAAATGATCATGCTTAATTAGGCTTGTAGGGTAAAGAAACCCCCTAATAGCCTTGATGTTGTTGTTGTTGTTGTATAAGAATGACATTAGGGAATCTTGTTGCTGATAAAAGTGCATTCTAAATTCTATTACTTTTCGAGTTATCCTCGTAATTAAAGATTGACGGATTAATTGCAGAGATCGCCAAAGTGCATCACAGTAATACTTACGAAAGGAGGCAGGAATATTTTAGCTTTAAGTTGTTTTTCTTGTTTCGCACGAACCTATAATGGCATTCAAGGAAAGTGCAACGAATTAGATCTAATAGATGCGATGAAATATACGAACTTGTGTACGTGTTTGAAATCAAGAAATAAAGCAAAACTGAATATAGTCTTAGTCAAATAAGAAATGCTTTGGGTATTTGCGTACAGATTTAAAACTGATTTACACACGGAAAGAACATCTTGTTATTGTCGAGGAAGTGAGTACAGTAGTCTTTATGAGAAGATTTATCTTGAACTGAGTGCTTGGTCATTTTGTAGAGTTTCGGAATGTATAACTAAACGCATACTGATGAGTGAAATTTGCCAAGCAATTCTAAAGGTCAAAGATAAAACACGTGGTTGCACAAGTTTTTTTACTAGTCAGTTTTCTAAGTGAAAAAGTCGGAGAACACCGGATTTCAGATGCGCTTCAGAACTAATCATATGTATTTTGCCTAGATGACCGATTTTTAAAACATTTTGTAATATAATTAATACAAATTTCATGTTAATAGATTCATAACACCGTTTTATTTATGAATTTTAAGCTTTCTTTTCTTTCAAGTGGGTAAAGGGTTGTGCACAATGGTATTTGTATGGTTCTGAAATATGTTTTGTATTACTAGTTAAGACTACTATATTATGTGTGATAGTTTTGTGGCATAAAATTTCATTCATAGCTCGTTTATCTAAAAAACTACTTTCTCCACCAATATATGCCTCCAGAATTGTAACATTAGGTTTCAATTAATGGTCATTTGGTCTGATGTCATTATTAGATTAGGCCTGTCCTAATGATTTAATTACATTACCGGTTGACGTTAGCTTCTCGGTCTGTCAGATTTTGACGTCAACGTTCATGCTCTGTTTCCGAAGCCTAGTTCTTTGTAAAATGATCAAGCAATACATTGTTATCGTGTATGTATTGACGTCGGTGGGTCTCATCAAAAATTTCCTTGTTCCTATCTTTATTGGGTCAAATGCTAGGTCAGAATTCGTTCGCTTTTTCGTTTCTAAATAACTCCTTTGTGTGTGATAGACAGCGGTGGAGGTGGTCGGTGCTGATCTCCAGCTTTGGGGCATTTGCTATTGATTGATCGTTCAACCTTTAGTAATTCCTTATGCGATCAAGGGGGATGTCGATGGCTTGAATTATGAGCAGTTATACGGCAATTTATTTCAGTTTTTTTTTTCCTTTTTTGCTTTTATTTTGAAGTGGTGCACTTGGATACAAACGATTGATTCCGGAAAATGGCCGAATATGAAAGGGGATACAATCGCTTATATTGGTTGCTAAACACAGTATTGCATCACCGGTCAATGGAAACTCAAAATGCTATTTCAGCTTCAGAATATATACGCCTAAACGTTTTTAGAAAAAAAGTTTATAAATTGTTACGAGGTTCTACGGGCATCTGAAAATGTGTCAACGAAGGAGAATGTTTGCTGAAATGGTGGTTTAAGAAATGAGATGTACTTGCAAATTTTTTTTTTCAGAGAAAATTCTCCTTTGAAAGATAACTGTTATATTGTATCTCTATATGTTTCTTCCGTTAATTAACAATATATATCTTAAAAATCCTAAATTCGAAAAGGGAACAGTGCGTATCAAATCTTATTTCTTATTGATAGACTGATTGCTTTTTGTAATCGTTGTAAAAAAAACAGAAGAATTTGACATTTTACAAACATTTCACCTACCACTTGTGAAAAACAAAATTCGTGAGGATATGCCGTAAAACAATGCACGGTTAATTATACTACACTTGTGATTGCTAACCTACATGTATAACTAATTGACAATATTATTATTGTCCAACAAATGTGAAAACCTTTAAAGAGAATTAACTTTAGTCTCAAAATATGTATTTGTAGAACTTGATAAAATGCTGGCTTATAATTTAACCAATTTCGGATTATTTCATATTTAGTTGGCAAGAGGCAACTTTCGAAATTAGTTTATACTTGTAATCAGGCGTCGTTATTCTCCATTCATTTAAATATAAATTAATGAAATAACTTTGAGGCAATGTACATTTTGTTAATATTTTATTGTGCTCAATTTATAATTTAACTGCAAAGTAAATTTGCATACTTCAAGCCCTCTTCATTAACTATACATGCCGCTTTCACTCATACAATTTACTGATAGTTGCTATGGCAATGAGGGTTTTTAAAGGTAAAAACCCGGATAAAATTTTGATAAAATCAGTTTCGGTTAGGTGCAGTACTTCATAGACATTAGCCAAAGGCCAAAAAAGATACAATGTAAATGGGTCCTATTAGGGAGATAAAATTTCAAACTACAGGACGGGGTGCGATATACTGTAGAAGGGTACTGCGGTCCTTGACCTTGTTCTGTGAAAATTTAATAAGTACATTCATTTAGAAAAGCCATTTGTCATATTCGATATAAGTAATTCAATGTAATTATTTTACAAATTTCTTTCTAATTTGTTCAATGACACTTTAAGGAAATACTTCCGTATCTTAACTGTTGCAAATGTGCACATCCTATACATATTTGAACCTCACTCGATGAGTAGAGTTGAATGATACATGTGTTAGCCG
>JAQIXS010002641.1:0-21705 GCA_034700785.1 Rossiulus vilnensis
ACAATGCAGTTAAGATGTGTTTAGTGCGGCTTGTAGGAAATTACTGCTAATTACTTAAACTCTTGCATGCGTGGATAATATACATGTAATAATCAGATACTTTATAATTCAAGGATTTTGTGTAAAATGGGTGCAATCCTGATGCGTTTTTTTTTCATTAGAAAATGTCCTAACTTTGTTTTTAGATTGAATTAGGTTATGCAAAGCGCCATTAATTGCAGAATATAAGAATGATGCTGGTTTTCAGCCTTGTTCGGGAGACCGATTTCCAAAAACGTGGTCGGGCACAGGCTGCTTTTGGCCTCACTTTCACATAGTAGGCCTACCAACTGTACTATGTTCAAAGTCTCGTACGGGGAGGGGATGGGAGATGAGGAAACGTACACAAGAAACGTATTAATTAATGGAACGCCACTGGCGAAATTATTCGGCACATTCATCACAAAATATGAATTTTGAACTTTATTTTCTCCAAGAAAAATTGCTAAGAAATATCAAGTAAGGGGTCATCCATACAGAACGTCCGGGGAAGGGAGGAGTTTGCGAATTTCATACAGAAATAAATGAAAGAAAACTTGGTAAAAGGGACTGAAAACTGAAAATTTAAATATTATTTTGCTTGACTGCTGACTGTGTTTATGATAAGTATCACTACCAATTTTTAAATGATATTATGCATTTTTTTCTAAACGGAACACCGCGCCATCGGTAAGCTTTTCTAAAATCGAGACAAATCATCGATTTTGGCCAAAAGTTCAATACAGCATTTGTTTAGAAATATTTTTTCAATTATTAGAACGAAGGCATCTGGGCAGTCGGTAATTTTTACATTTTGCATTTTATCCATGACTGATTTGGGGCACATCTGGATTTCATTAAATGTAGTTTGCCCATGAGTTTGCCTTGAGTAACAAAGTAACAAACAAATACTGTAATCTGCAGCGAGATTATGATGCTCAGCTTTGATAATATTTTATTGCGTCTCTGAAGGAAGTTCGACGGGTGAAGAATTCATGGTTCAGATTGTCCCAGTGATATCGTATAATCTATTCTGCAATTGCTCACGTATTTTATCTAATTTCATTGTTTCATACCGATCATACCTTGAATAATACGATAGGTGAGGCACGCTTCTGGGTATTAGTAGTACATATTCGGGTGCATATCTACAACTTATCTTAATGGGCTAGAATTCAAATTGCATTGTTCAACTAACCATATTTACGGCCTCCTTGGAAGTTGCAACTTCTTTCGTGGAAACACCAGCCAAACACACGTGCGCGACAGACACAAAATAATAATTAGATAACACAACGAAAATACCCCAAAGATAACAACAAGTGGCAAACCGCCATCTAGCGCACATAAATGACACCATCTAAGGACAATTTAGAAAAAAAAAAGCCAATTGCTCATTTTTAGCTGTTGAGAATCTTGGACAGAAAACTATCAGCTCTTTGGTGTTAAAATACAAATAATATTTGATTAAAAATGAACGCAAAAATAATCTTTACTTTTACGTGATTTTTTTATTTGATTTTCCGAATCTAAATATTAAATGCAAGTGCATGCAGGGAAAGTACTCATATAACTATTGTTATTTATATCAGTAGTTATTTTTTAAATCTCGTTACTAGAATCCAAAAACTCGCTGCATTTCTTAACATTTGTACGTTTAAAAATTTAGTCTTGATTTTGTTATTACAATACTTTACAACGTATTTGGGAATTCATGTACATGTATTCTATACTGCAATATTTAAATTTCAGGCTTTAATTGTGCAAAACTGGCAGTAATACAAAAACTACAAGACGTTTCCGACTGAGAACTACCTGTTATTATTCGCATCTTAATTTGTTTATAATTCTAATTATTATTTCAGAATTCAGTACATAACAAGCTTAGTTATGGAGTCTACCGACATATTTTTTAATATTGACAATTACCAAGTATGTTATCCATTTAACTTTAAGACATTTTATTTTGCTTTTAACGTGAACGTTAATATCTGCAATTTTATAACGCTTTATATTCTCTCGCATCGGAGAATTTACTGCTGATAAAAGTAGACGAAAAATACGCATTATATTATATTAATTTAGTGAATCCTTGATTGGTTTTCCAGCTTTTCCCCCAAAATTGCTGAAAGAATTTATGGGCGTCTCAATAAAAGCTGAACAACTTGTTATTAAAGCAGCAGTAATAGGAGCAGCTTGACTGTCATCATAGCTTTAAAATCAATGAATGTTTGTATTCATAAAAAAAATGAAAAAATTCAAAATTATGCAAATTTTCCCATTTCATTTTATGTTCAATTTTTAATTATTTTAAAAGGTACCGTTTATTTGTTTTAAAAAAACTGTCAACAAATTTTTATCAATTTTGTTATATGTAAACAAACAGGGCATTTTCAAATAATAAAAAATAATGCAAAACTTAGTTGACAAACAATTTTACCATAAAAAAATAAATTGTGCAATTATAACAATTATTCTAAGCAAAACTGTGGGAGTAATATTTCTGCATTAATAGACAACACAAACAAAGTGAATTTTGAGAAACGTGTAATGATAGGTTTGTTATTCAGTGTATATTTTAGCTTTGAAGTTCTTAAAAATCTAAATTTGAAAGATTAATAATATGCTCAAGTTTCATGGATGTTTGAAGTGGCTTGAGAAAATTGACGATTGCCCGAACCAAATTTCATAAAATTCCAGTTTCAATCTTTTATTCATTCATTTTACAGTATTTCGATTACTTTCATACCTTTTAATGGTGGGCCTATCCAGTAATATATACATGAGCATAAAATTTGTACAGTTTTAATAACAACACATACGCATAGCAGAACGAGAAATCAAGAAAAAATATTGATATGATTTCAATAAAACAAAAACTTACAGTCACATTAAAGCATCAAGAAAACATTAATGAAAAAAGCATTGTCGCACACTATAATGGTTGGTATAACGGAAAAAAGTCACATTAAATTTTAATTAAACAAATTTACAATCTTAGGGAGAAATACAGAATTCATTTTCATTAAAAACTTGTCTTGATTGCTAATCTTCACCTAACTCGTCCAAAAATGAAATGAGCTTAATAGTATACTAACATCATAAAACAATAAAACCGTAACGGTATGTTTCTGGAAACTTAAAACGTCCACCCAACGCAACTTCGACAAATTCTCACAACCTTTTCAACAGATAACAATATTCATTCAGTGTGACCTAAAATAGACCCGGATTTTCCCTTAAATCATACACGCCCAATATTAGAATAATACTGATTACGCCCATTAATGGAAAAGAGCCAATATTCTGAAAATCCGTTGACTAGTGAGGTTAAATAATATTAAATTTTGAGGAATATTTTTTAAAAAGAAGTATGGCATAGGAGCTGTATTTTTCGTTTATATTTTGACCTTTTCGAAATATATTCCTTGCACAATTATGATTACTTCACTCAGTTTCGATTTGGAAGAAGAAAAAACATCAAAGTTGAATGAACATTACATTGTGTGGAAAATTCAGCGACATCTATGATGTACGTTTCTAAATAGGGCATCTTAAGATTTAAATACCTGTCTCATTTGTAAATCACCATTGAAGACCAAATGTTTTTGATTCCCACAAAATTTGACTAAGAAAAAAACAATTCCATTACCTGACTGATTAAGCTCAAACGGTTTCCTAAATCTCAATTTTCAATTTTATTTCCTGCCATACCATAGTTGGAACACTGCTTACCAAGTGGCGATATCTCAACTAGTTTTTTCCCAATAATTTCGCTAACATTTATGAGCTTGCAGTGTCTACAGAAACGGTAAAACAGTTAGAAACTATGAAATATTTCGTAATCACGACCAATCACACATTCGCAATGGAAACTTTGACCCAATTTTTACGATTAATGAGAATCATTTCTTGGATTGCAATAAAGCTGATATAGCCGAAATTACGTGTTTTATCCAGAACAATGTTATAACTGATTTTTTTTATTATAAATGTTTTATACATTGGGAAAATCAACAAAGAACTTGCAGAACATAACGTCCAAAAGCGAAAACAATCTTTTTAATGCTGTTTTGCTTTCCCATCTTGTGACGTCAGGTTTTGTATTCTTTCAGTAAACGTTTGGCAAATCCCTTTCGAAAAGTTAAAACTAACCAGCCCGCATTGTTAATAAAAAACAAATCTCAAACCAAACTCACTCGATTTTTGGCCGTCAGTTTTATGTCAAACGTGGGGTAAGTGATCTTTGCTGCAATTTTGTTGCATATTGACAAGTGAAATCTTTCGATTCTCCCGTAAAATCTGAATTCGAGCAACCCGTTTACAAGCAATTGCTCCTGGCCTCACAGAGTATAACTATTCATGGCTGGTCCCATTTCAAGAATTGACAGAGCTTAATACTGATTTTTCAAATAAACATGTTTTCATAAATTTCTCAATGATGGAATGGCAATCCAGTAAGAACGCGTAGTGACAGACACATATTTCTTAGCCCCAACAATATTTGGCGCATAATTTAAGAAAATCGAATTATTTTTCCCTACAATTAATTTGGGAAAAGGTAATAAACACGACTTTCTGTTCCTTCATTCTAAGCACTTTGGAATGGTGCTAAAAGGAAGTATTGGGCACGTAGCCTCCAAATCAATGGCTGTTGCCAGACACTCGCTAGCAGACTCGTATTCACCCATAGCCTCCAAAACCTTGCCCATGTTATACCTATAAAACACATTGTCATAAATGCATATCTAGGTCTTCAGTGTAAAATGAGAACCCTTTGGGCAATTAAATAACCTTCAAAAACTGAATTTCTTCCATGTGTAAGAGCAGTATCAAACAAAGCACTTTGGCACACTTACCATGACTTATGCGATAACTGATCAATCTTAACAGCATCTCTTAAAATTTTCTCTGCTAAGTGATTACTGCCTAAGTAATGATGAATTAGGCCCTACAACAAGAAACCCAAATAAGATTAGCATTTGTAACTGAAATGTCCCTCAATAGTTCAACAGATTAAAATAAAAATCTTGCTGCTGGGAAAAAAATACTCACTAAATGCTGTAAACTTTTTACATGTGTTGGGTTTATGGCAACTGCATTTTGGTACCACTTCTTTGCTTCCGAAAAGTTATGCTTGTGTTCGAAAATGAGACCTCTCTGTTCGAGAAAGCAAAATAATGAATTCTAAGTCTGAAAGACATTCAGCAAAATGCAACATATTGGGTACTGTGCATAATAAGAAATGTACTAAACTACTGTAAATGTACTGAAACATGGATTAACTGGGTAAGAGGGAAACCTTTATAACTGGGATGAATAGCTCAGCCTGAGCGGTTTTCATTAAAAAAAACTATAATTGGGATGTTTTTTCCTCTTTAAATGATTGAATTTGTCTCGTACTTCCACTTGTATACAGGGAAAGGATAAGCTATAGGATTTAACTTCAAGACATATTTCTACGAAATTAAGTCGTCCGAATTTCCACGAATACGTCTGAAAACGCTCCGATTTTATCTGATTTTACATATGAACTGTAAGTGACTTTATGATTAAATCGGTTGACATCGCAGTCAGTGTGTGTTCAATACGTATGATTATGACCACATGTACGCATGCATCACAATTATGCATCGAAATTGCACTGAGCCACATAAGGCGTCAATTTCAGGGATACACATGTGCACATTGTCAACGGAATCCACCTTTATTAAGTCAACTTTTAAAAGATGACGATTGATAGATACTAATTATTCTTGTTTTACGTGCATTTTTATGTTTTTCCTAGAATGCAACTGAGTAAAATGTAAACAGCAAATCTTTTTATGCTCATTTCGAATCCCCAACCAATTTTTAAATGAAGGTAAGACGTTCCCATAAATCCGTTTCAGTAAGTGGGACCTGTTTAATGGAAACTCGATAACCTCTATAAATGGGAATTGGAAATGGGAAAATAAATCGGAATGTTTGAAAATTGACACAACTTTGCATCGAACTATAATTTTGATTGAAAGTAAATCAATCAACGGAAAACACAAGTCAATGTTTTTTCCCCATAAATTAATAATAACATTACCACCAAATAATAAACGTTTCAAACACTTGAAGTGTTTCTTAAGTTTCTTGACTTAAAAAGATTAAAACCAATATATAGATTGGAATTTCCTTCAGCCTATCAGCCTATTTTTTGTTGACAAAAACTAAATCAGAGGAACGAAATGCAGGCAGGCACTAGGCGAATTGTTTTGCAAAACCTGGATCCTGGGGTATTTATGCTTTTTATCTTCGTTTTATCTTTCGTCATTTTTACTTTTGGCCTTTTTGAAGTCCGGCGTTTTTAATTTTGGCATTGTTACCATTCGGCCTTTTGTATTCGGAGTATTCACTATCGACTTGAATATGAACTTGAATTTGACCAGGTTCAAGGTTTGACTGCATTTCCAAAATACCCCAATTTCTTAAAACAAAATAGGCAGTATGTATTGTTCAGAGTGGCACAGCAACCATTGTATTTTCTCATTAAAACATCTTCATTAACATATGTAACATTTGTTGTGAAAACAAGGTGGCGAGCATTTTATAACGAACTATCTGACAATTGAGATTGCTACTCTGCAATCTAATGCAATAAATGTGTCCATGTCCGCAGTCAGAAAATACCATGATATTAAAAATAACAACCAGTGTGCAATAAAGTGGTCTTACCATATACATGATCTGATGGGAAAGTGGGTAGATGTTCCCTGCTTCATGAATACACGCATTGGCCTCCGATAACTGATTTAATTTTAAGTACAAGCGTGCCAAGAGCAACCAAATTTCAATTTGAAGTAACCACGCCTGCTGCGGACCAGGCCGTGGGTGATAACTGCTCATAGAAGATGCCACCTCAGAAAGAGCATGCTCAACTAACGATGCAGCTATGGAATTGGCACGTAAGGAACCTATACAACAACAAAAAATATACAAATAATTAACAGGAATTGAAATTTTTAACAGGAATTCTAATGGAAAAAAATAGCTTAAGCGTATCGACGATATGTATTAGCATCGCAAAGTACTGCAAATTGAAATTTGGATCAATAAACAACACTCGCTGAAATTTTCTTGGCAAAAATTAAGCTTGACAATCCGGTTACATCATTGGTTCTAGGTTTGACAAATATCAGATGACTTTACACAACAGTTTCTACATTTCATGACACAAGACGTTTTCCTTCACAAATGAAAAAAACCGGACGGTTTTATGCATCACATTCGTTATATTTACGTGTAAATGCACTCACTCGTATCTCTCTCGGACACATCGGTGGAATAAAGCTGAAAAACGTTGGGTGCGGCATTTCTACGTTTATGATCCGGCATGTTCAAATCCCTGTAAGAAAGTCTATTTTGTAATGTTGCATGTATGAGGAACAGTTAATATTCAATACTTTAATGAGATTATAAAAAATGTGCAAATAAAAATATGATTGTTGCACATAACTGAAGGCAATATAACGTAATCCTTCATTGGAAAATGACTGATGATAGTCACAATAGTTTATTTAATAAATTAAGATTCACAGATTGTTTCTGAATAAATTAAAATACATATATCAGGGTTCCTACAGCATCAGTCAGATAAAATCCCCTGACTTTCCCAGGTTAAAAACGTTATTTTTCCCTGACCTGTAAGGTTAACCATAGACATATAATAAGTGACTAGAACTTGCCTTTGAATATATATAATGTTTTTATCATTTAACTAGCACGATCAATGTAGTGTTTAAGGTTTACATGGGTTTAATAGATGCATAATGTGCTTTTTTCAATTAAAGGAATGCTGTAAGCGAAAATTTTCGAGAAATTCATCACAAATCATGAATTTTGGCCTGTATTTCTATAAGAAAAATCGTGGATGAATATCAAGTACATATATTGAGACGCTGCAATTAAAAAAAATTAAAACCGAGATTACAAATCATAGATTTTGGCATTCCAAATTTGCGTAGAAATATCATAAATTTATGGAACGCTGTAGACAAAATTTTGTAAAACAACTATCCCAAATCATTGGTTTTGGAATAGATTTCTATAAACATTTTGCTTATACACATTAATTAAAAGAGCGCCGTAGGCGAAAAATTTTCTATACAATTTTCATACTAACATCATACTTTAATTTAAACGTTACTATTAAATGTTACAAAAAAAATTCGAAAAAGTGCATTTTAATAGATTCTATGGTAATGTGGTCTTGGGGCAAAGCACACTTCTATGGAATCGATTTCTTAAAATACCTGAATAATCCAGGAAAAGCACAATTAAGTCCTTAATTAGTTATGCATATTATTACCGTTGCGTCTGTTCTTCATACGTGGCTTTCCATAACCTTAACATCTGCTTGCTGGTTAGTAACGCCTCTTCCCCACCACAACAATGCTCCTCAAAATGTGCTTTTATATACAGCAAGCTTAAATATAAAGTAAAATTAGAGCACAAAAGACATCAAGTAACTGGAGCGAAATAATAGCGGAATTTTGAGTGTTAATGTACTTAAAATTTTCCGGATATTCCTCCTCTGCAGCTTGAATTAGCTGCAATGCTTCCTCATATTGCTTCTGTGCCGACAGCAACAAGGCTAACAACAGCAACGAATGTATATGTTCCTTTCGAAGGTCAAGAGCCCTCTTTACATGCTCTATTGCTTCTCCTATCTTTGCACAATTAAAACAATTTGAGTAATTACATGCCGATTCATAAACGGGCAGATTAACCAAAATGTTTCGTGCATGAAGGTAAAGAACACTTACTTGTCTGATATGAGCATAATATAACGCCAAATAATATTCCGCTAAGTAATCGTTGGAATCCAACTGCTGAGCTCTGCAAAAGTAACAAACAGATTAATTAGAACTCTTGTGATCATACGTTTTAAAATAATTGTTTGCAGACCGAGCATTATACATCTTGATTGAAAACGTGATTGAAATAATCCACCCAAATAGTGAGGAAAAGAAAAATTAAGTTGCTTCTCTCAAAACGAGACCTTTACACATGTAATTAATCTGCTGTAAATATTTAGCTTACATTTCTACTCAAAATTTGTTTGGAAATGCCGTTAACAAATAAATTCTGGAATTATGTGGGAATTTTGAGAAAAATGCATAAAACAAAATCTTTAGTGTATGTACCTCAAATGTATTCTTAAAAAATAGTATTTACGTACAGAATGCTGAGACACCAGGAAAATTAACAGCAACACCATAAGGTAGAATTTTAGAAAAAAAAAACTAAATCAACAATAATGGAGTTTTGTAAAACATTTTATAATGTGTATATAATACTCATGCATAAATACCGGTATTGTTATTGTCGACATAAAAGGGTTTTGGCCAATTAGAACAGCAGTAACGCAATAAATAGCATAATATGCAATATTCTTCCCAATTGATTTCGAAATAATAGAAAGTCATTGCATGTATGACGGAAAAATATCATTCCAACAACAAGCATTTTTTTGTTCAGAGATGGCTTGAGCTCCTAGAACCCGCCTGGATCTGGCACTAGATTCAAACACCGAAATATCTACAAGATCCTTTTATAGAACTGAATATGAGGCTTTAAGCATAGGCCTACATCTTCTCTGCCTTTGATTAGCTACGAATCTAAATAATGGAGTCTCTTCTTTCAGTTGCAGATTGCTACGGTTCTAAAATGTATTAATGTACATGCTGCACTACACTAACAAAAAACTATTTAGAACCTATGAAAGGCATCTCGGGCTTTTTGGAAGAGCTCCTCTCTCTCAGACTTCAAATAGATTTGTTCAGCCTTCAAGAAGTATCCCAAACCTACAATCAGGTTACATCTGGAGCTCAAATTCTGTGAATTTGCCCTGTCACACTCAAGAGCTTGCTGAGCAAACGTGAGGCCTTCCTCGATCTGAAAACCAAACATAGGAATGATGCGAATGGGGAACACTGAAGCTAACTTTTATTACTGAATCATATAATTCCAAGCAGACATACCTCTCCTAAATGTTCAAAGCAGATCTTTGCAGCTATTAAATTTGGTAGTGCATTTGTAGAATCGAGTCGAGCGCATTCACGAAGAACCATGACAGCACGAGCATGCTAGAAATTTTAAAAAATCATGAAAAAATCTGCACACCGTTTTGGCTATGAATTATTCTACGCCATGTATTGAAATTCATCTATAAAAACAGCAATAGAAATATCCACTCGTTTAAATTTTGAATTAAATAGAATAGAAAATATTCTAGAATGTCATCATAAATTATATTGAGGAATTGGCATTTACTGATTGCAAGAAATTTAAAGGAATTCCTCATTCAGATTAAATTCATTTCGTTATCGTGCGTTTAAATTTTTTTTTTAAATGTCAACCTTGCCAGCAGCTGTTAAAGACAGGGCAAACTGGAACCAGACATGAAACTCTTCAAAGGAAAACTTCATCGCTCTATCGAAAGACTGGAAACAGAATATTGTTACAATCTTAGCATATTCTTTAAAATATTAAAATTGAAATAGCAGTCTGCTCTAATGACTTACTTCGCACAAAACACCAACTTGGCCACGTCGTACCAAAATCACAGTCATCAAATCGAAAACGGCCACAGCATTATTAAAAGAGTGCAAGCGTGCTTCCTTATGTTCCGGTGACCTACTAAGCACTGCCTCTCTCACAGCCTAAGCAAAATGAAAAGTCACAAAATTAAAAAACCGACAAATTACAATCATTTAATTCAGTATTTCATGTACTGACACAAACCAACCATAGCTTCGCACATTAAAAGCAAAAGAATAATCTCTTCGTTCTCATCTTTCGGATGAAATAAGCTGCAAAAAGTGGAATGAAAGAGGCGGTAAAGTAATCATCGACATTTAAGTGAATTTTTCTTTTCAGAAATAAACTAGTTCAGCAGGAACAGTAAATCATACTTTTGGCCCACATATCTTCGAGGTTTCCACGGACTGTCAGAGGTGCTAGGAACTCGGCCTCCACTTCCTGTTTTATTACCAACATCCACCGAAGGCTCTGGGCTTTCATAAGCTAACTCACTGACTCCCCTGAGTAGCACTTCTGCGAGCTGTCGAGCCAAAGTCTGAATGTGAAAAATCAGAATATTAAGATGAACCCATTACAGTCTTAAGGATGAGCCGCAAGCATGGCCAACATGCAAAAATATTACTCGCACATTTTTTGCTTGAAATGCTCATTATAACTGCTCAATTTATTTTTCCCAATGTAGAACTGGTCGTCAGCTAGGGTTTCAGCTTTGGTTTACAGTTTCAAAATGCCCCATTTATTTATACAAAACTTTAGAAATTTGAAAAAGACCGTTACGCGACCTCCGAAAACGGGGATTTTGCCCTGCATGACAACCGCCTTTGAATTTTTCCGGCGTTTTTTTTCAAATTTTCTTATTTTTTTTTATAAATAAACGGGGCCTTATGAAATTATAAATTAAAGCTGGAACCCTAGTGGACAATCAATTCTACATCATGAAAAATAAATTGAGCAATTATAATACGTTTTTCAAGCAAAAAAACGTGCGAGTAGAATTTTTGCATTTTGGGCATGCTTTTGGCTCATCCTTCTACCGATCTACTAACCAATCTTAAGCAGTGGGTAGTCGATGCTTCTACAGATGTCAAAACATTGCGATACTGAGCAATTGCTCTTGACAGCTTTCTGGAATAAAACGCCATCAGTTACACAGCTCAACAACACAGGTTACACCCAATGGCTGAAAATTCAAACTGTTGCTAAGTTTAAGATTGTATTTAATTTTTCCAAAACATATTCTGTAAAAACTTATAATGTGCAAAATTTTTAGGTTTTGTTAGTTCTTTACTAGAGTTCATACAAAAATATTTTCTTACGAAGTTCAACATTTGAATTTGAGGTGCTTAATTGGGTTACATGGGTTTAAATCGCAAATTACATCACGAATAGAATGTCCCAAGTAACAAAAGGCGCTAACAGAACTTTGTAAAAATATCTCTATAAACTACCGAAGCCTAACCTCAACGCTTTATATGTAAACTAGATATGTTTTTTCACTTTGCTTGACTTCTATTAACTTGCGAAGATTAATTTCTAAAGTTTAAGCAACTGAAAATATCACATTACTCAAATTTTGAGCTTCTTTAGAAAACAATATTCCAATATAAACTATTGAAACAAAATAAAAACTGAATAATCGATAAATAGCTAATAGTAGTATGAATAATTAAAGGTTTATTATCTTTAATAACATCACGTTAAATGGCATAGAAGTTTTGTGAATTCATGTATCCTAAAGAGCGCCATGAACTGGTCAATTACACACAAAAATTATAATATTTACCCATTCTTGATCAGAAGAATTGGTGCTCGTTGCAAAGCAGTTTCCAAAATGGGTCCAACTCTACTGTCATCAGCAGATGGCATAGGCGATGTTGAACCAGATGTTGACGAAACAATGCTCAGTGTGCTTTGTCCTTGCAAACGATCCCTTTCTTGGAGATACAGGAGCGCCAAATCTCCAGCCATTTCAAAATATTTGATTATTTGTTCTTCTCTTTCAGCAAGCTGGAATTTGCTTGTAGACAGTGCGGGAGTTTTCTCATGACAGAGACCTAAAGTAAAGATAAATGTTTCAATAATGGAAAAGAAAGACTATTATACGTTGCAAGGTCGGCAAAAAGATCATTTATTTCCCCGTTTAGGACAAAATGCGAGTAAATGCAGCTTCGAGAAAAACAGTGAAACTTGCCTGTAGTGACCACCCGAGGGACTAGACAAAACCAGTCACCATAGTCACGTGGTCAATGTATTGAAAATATTTAAATAAGAAATCACTAAAAAAAATTTCCCCCAAATGTTTACACCTAAAAAAGTTAATTATCATCACTATAAGGTTTAATAATGTACATAATTATGATTAAGTTCTTTCAATAAAAGCGTGAAATTTCACGTTGCTGATGCCATACTGTACAAGTACATAAAGTTAATTGTTATGATCAATACTGATCTTGTGGCTTCAAACATTTGTATTGTAAATTTTACTCAGTAAAGAAAATACCAGTACAGTGTAATATGGTGCAATAGACATGTCAAATTTACTAAAACCTCATTTGAAAATGCAGCATGGAACTTCTGAAGAATTTATACAATCAATATTGATCTTGTAGCTTCAAACGTTTGTTTTGTAAATTTTGATAATTAAATATGCAAACTTAACGATGCACAAAAAACTCTACAGCAGTCAATATACAGAAAGTTGCTACAGTACAGAGGGACCCTCAAAAAGTGTTTATAGTCAAAGTAGACAAGCGATCAATATATACATATATGCATTAACATTAGCAGTATAGGCTTTTTCAAGGGACCCTACAAAATCGGTCAACGGAAGCATATGGTCAATTTGCCAGGTTTCCCTGACCTGTCATTCTCGTGAAATAATAGTATAGGCCCTAATAACATATTTAGGGACCGTTCAAATATTATGTAATGTATTTTTTCTATTTTTAGAGACCCACCCAACCTTTATAACACTTTGTGACAGTTTGCAGACCACCCTATCCCAGAGCTATGTAATAAATGTTGACCTATTTTTTACAGAAATACCTACATTTATATTTCCAAACATGGATTTTCAGATACAAACAGTGCCAAATATTTTTCCTTTAGAAACTTTCCAGTAATGGGGTGTGCTGCCAAATATTCAGGATTGTAGAGCATTTTGCAGTGTGATCGAATGTGAATGGGTTACATAATGCAAGGATAAACGTCCATCCATGATCCACCCTCTGTAACACTTTGTAACAGAACCCATCTACCCCTTGGTGCGTTACGTAACATTTGAATGGCCTCTTACAAGTATTTGCCACCAGAAATTAGAAACGAAATGATAAAAACGAGTGAGCTTACATGTACCTCGAATTGCATACGATTCAGCTACAATCTTCAATGACCTGTGCGGCATAGTTTTCTCCGGGAGGGCGTCCAATCCTGAGCACTGTAAGTTATTCAGTGCTTCTTCATAATTTCCCATTGCAAAATGCAACTTTGCAAGTAACAGGTAAGTCTGGCATAAGGTCTCCCGCTGACAACAAATAACAGAGAAATGTCTTTACATAATATTTTGAGATAACTAATGAATGTTGTCAATCAAGCATGTTGTTAAATCGCCAGTTTTGATCATGTCATGGCTGCACAATTTTCTCGAAATTTGCAGTGCTTAAAATATGAGTGACCTTCATGTTTCACAAAATGCTTGTTGACCATCATACGAATAATAGAGAGAATGACATACTCGCCCACCATGGTCACTTAATGTCATAGTTAAGTAACGCCTGGCGTCAACCAGGTTATTTCTTGCTTTATTTATATTCTGTTCAATTGGAGGATTTTCTTCTAAATAATTTTCCAGCTTGCTCTCTCCAATTAAGAAATTTACCAAAGATTCTAATTGTGGGAAATAACATGGCACCAATTGTCATTCTGGTTGTTAGCAATACACAATTTTACAGTTTGGGAATTTCCTAGTTACCTAGCCCAGTTGAATGTGGGCGTGTCTTTAGCTGGTCTGCCAATTCTAAAACCTTTTTCCAATTGCTCTCCTCCCGACTCTTCTCAATATCCTGCTCAAGGCGGTAGCCTTTACCAGTTTTCACAGCCATTGTCCAATCCTTTAAGTGAAATAGTAAAAATAAAAAATCACACTACGCATAGACCGACCGCCCCAGTTGAACTCCGTGCAGGTCTTTTATTTTCAATCAAAAGACAAGCAATTCCCTAGCCATTCAAAATATAACTACTACGCACGATGCTCACCTAATTTTTTTTCTTTAAAAAACTGTAATGTTAATCATCATGGATTTCCATCACATCAGTAATAGGTATAATCGCATTAAATCATTAGATCTAAATTTAATCATAATCGAGTTCGCGACACATCCGCCATTTTAATGCAGACGATTTTCCTCGCATACTCTCGTAAACCACTCTAAAATAATTTGGTAAAAATTTTGATAGAAAATATCCATGCACTCATTATAATATAAAAAAGATACTATAGATATACATTTTCTATGTTAAAACAAAGTTTATATTTATTAGTTATTTAAGTTATATTTTCATTTTAATAACAAACTTTGGGTGATTTTTCTGTCTTACGGACGTATTCAAACGCCTCTAGCTCAAGGTATCGCGAAAAGGTTAGCGTTGCACTCCAATCGTCTATACCATAAGATGTTTGACGTCATTGAGACAATCTTTCCAATATGCCTTGCACTAGAGGCGTTTGCTGACGTCAGCACTACAGAAGGCACGCGCTTCCCTATATATCCTCGTTCCCCGGGTGGACCATTTGTTCCGGTAGACCCCGTAGAAATATCTTTCAGAAACGCTCGTCGTGGTCTTTGCAAGGTATGTGTTTCATTGTGTGGTTATTTATTTGTCTGTTTTAATTGCGTAAACCGGCACATTCTCAACAAACATTTTCTAAAAATACACCTAGTAATAAGTACTTGAAATGTTAAGTTTTGCGGTATAAAGTTTTGCATATTTTTTTTCACATACTTTGATCTGAACTGGCGTCACGTTGCAAGGCCTAACTAGTGAATTGTTTAAAATCTACTCCGATATAAATCTCGTTACATAGCTCCTATATTTCCAAAGCAAGTCATACGCCCTTGTGGGGGAACATTTTTGCAGCCTACTAGTTCGTGAATAATGTTGGGTTACATATAAAAAACGATGTTGGCTAACGGCATTAACCCTACCCCAAAACACGAGGTTGAACATGTGGTTAAAAACATGACGTCCTCGCCTTCCTCAAGAAAGGAAAAAATTAACGAAATTTGCTGGGGAAGATGTATTAATTAGTTAGCCCTCATTTGCCCAATTAGCCTCATTACTTCGTGGCTCGCTGCGTCACGCCAGCATTTGAGTCCTGAAACTATCCCAACCGACAAAGAGCTGAACAGATTTCCCCTTTCTTGCAGGGCGTATTACGTGCTTTGGAAAGCTAGGGTTTGACCACCAAAAATGCCGCAAAACGAGCATATAGAGCTGCACCGCAAGCGGCACGGTTACCGCCTCGACTACCATGAACGAAAGCGCAAAAAGGAGGCCAGAGAGCCTCACGAAAGAGCCCGGAAAGCCCGCAAGCTGCGAGGATTGAGGGCCAAGCTCTACAACCGCCAGCGCCATTCTGAGAAGATCCAGATGAAGAAGACGCTGAAGATGCACGAGGAGAAACGAACCAAGCAGAA
Organism: Rossiulus vilnensis; assembly: GCA_034700785.1. Lineage (NCBI taxonomy): Eukaryota > Metazoa > Arthropoda > Diplopoda > Julida > Julidae > Rossiulus > Rossiulus vilnensis. Next base: position 16,290 of record JAQIXS010002641.1, read on the forward strand.
GAAGGAAGACAAGGTGCCGGAAGGCGCTGTGCCTGCTTATCTGCTGGATCGTGAGGGTCAAAACCGAGCCAAGGTCCTCAGCAACATGATCAAGCAGAAGCGCAAGGAGAAAGCCGGCAAGTGGGATGTGCCTTTGCCGAAGGTCCGGGCACAGGGGGAGTCAGAGGTGTTCAAAGTCATCAAGACCGGGAAGACCAGGAGGAAGGGCTGGAAGCGAATGGTAACCAAGGTGACGTTCGTCGGCGAAGGTTTCACACGAAAGCCGCCCAAATTCGAGCGTTTCATCCGGCCCATGGGACTGCGGTTCAAGAAGGCCCACGTCACCCATCCTGAACTGAAAGCGACCTTCTGCCTGCCCATAATCGGGGTGAAGAAGAACCCGAGCTCCGTAATGTACACATCGCTAGGGGTGATAACCAAGGGAACTGTCATAGAGGTCAACGTTTCGGAACTTGGACTCGTTACACAGAGCGGGAAGGTCGTCTGGGGCAAATACGCGCAAGTGACCAACAACCCCGAAAATGATGGCTGCATTAATGCTATTTTGCTGGTTTAATTTCCCTGTTCGTGAATTCAATAAATGCTCTTGGTCATATCTTGCAATGCTGCATACGTTTTTGTTTGCTGGATTAGCGTAGTTTTTGTGTGGTAATTCAGGAGGAAGCAACGTGACGTGGCATCAGGTGGATGAGTTTGTGAAGATCTAAATGCAAAGATGCATGGGGATGGGGTGGATAAATGGAATTTGTGTAAAAGGTATGAAAAACTATAGTAGTACTTTCTGGTACCTTGCGTGGAGTAGCTTTACCAGAAAGGAAACTAAATTTCCTGTCTTATAGGTAATTGTTAATGTCAGGTTAGATCAGAGAATGAAAACCTAACAAGATAATTTTGCATTATTCTTGACAGACAGCCACGATGCAGATATTCGTGAAGACCCTCACTGGCAAGACCATAACCTTGGAGGTTGAAGCCTCCGACACTATTGAAAATGTCAAGGCCAAGATCCAGGACAAGGAAGGTAAATTACTATGCAATAACTACTGGGATTTTTTTCATTTTTACAAATGATGCTAAACTTAAGACACCTTTTGAGTGGATGTGAGAACACAACTTGTTACCGATTTAATCTGATTCTCGGGTCTAATCACGACTAGGGTGTCTGAGAAATGAACTGGGCTAACCGACTTGCATTTTTTTCTTGTATGAGGCATTCCTCCGGATCAGCAGAGATTGATTTTTGCTGGCAAACAGCTTGAGGATGGTCGTACCCTATCTGACTACAACATCCAAAAGGAGTCGACCCTACATTTGGTTCTGAGGCTGCGAGGTGGCGCCAAGAAGCGCAAGAAGAAGAATTACACCACTCCCAAAAAAATCAAGCATAAGAAGAAGAAGGTCAAGTTGGCAGTCTTGAAGTTCTACAAGGTATGGGGGATTTTTGCATTATCAATACAGGGCGTCTGCAAGTTTTTCAGATTTGAATCTTTGATTGATACCAACATTGACTGTCATGGTTTGACTTACGTTTGCTAGTATCTTAAATTCAAAACTAAGTAGGCAGGAAGATGCAACCCAGCCTTGTAGGCGCCCTTTAATAGTAAAGAGTAACATGATGAATGAGCTTAGGACACCTTATGAAGAAAATGATAAGGAAATGGTTAATTTCACTGAATGCCTGTGTGAATTTACGTTTGTTTGTTTGTGTCGAGAACAGTATTTAAGTTACCTTTTAATCTGCAGGTTGACGAAAACGGCAAGATCACCCGTCTGCGCAGAGAATGCCCCCATGAAGATTGCGGAGCAGGAGTCTTTATGGCGTCGCATTTTGACCGCCAGTATTGTGGCAAATGCGCTTTGACCTATGTTTACAATAAACCTCAAGAAAAGTAAAATTCCTTGTAATGAAAACTTGAAAAATTAAAGGATACTTGGGTGATATATGTTTACCTGGTTTTATTTGTTCATGTTATTGGTATAAATGAATATCATGAACTTTAGAAGATAACCATATTTAAGATGCCCATTTCTTGGATACTGCAACATACAATCCTTGGAATGCATATATGGTAGCACCAATGATGGCTGCGAGAGCGACTGCAAATATTGCACTCAAGATGTTTTCGTCGATGAAGGTAGGAGTCTTTTTTGATGGGAGAATGTGTCCGCTGTCGCTGTCCACCATGTTCTTTAGCAAATCTAACTTCTCTTTCAAAAACGCCATGGATTCCTGTATTTCTTCGTTCGAAAGGTTGTCGTTAATCATATGAATTGAGGCTGCCGGACTTGGATCGGTGTGAGTGGTTTGTCGGCTATTGAGCTGCTCAGTTTGGCCAGAATTGGGTCCTCTGAATCTGTATTTCATTTCGGTGTCCATATTCGTTGGTGGAATCTGGTATTTCTATAGGAACATAAAATGAAAGACAACTGCATAATGAACAAAAGCTTATGATTCAGTGTACATAAAATGTTAGTGTCATTTAAAGATGGTTAGTCCTTGGGGAATTCTTCAGTTTGATGAAAGAAATTGATTTCGTATGTTATTCCAAGAAACCTTCAGTCATTACTTTAATCTTGTATGAAATCCTTGATCTAAGTTTCACATTTGACTTTTATGATAGCTGAAATTTCTGAAGGGTACGCAGTCATGGCCGATTACTGAGGTGCTATTCCAGTATTCGCATGGAAATATTTTTTTAATGGAAATAGGATTTGAATTCTGGCCTCCCAAATGCAAGGTGGACATGCTGCCACTAAGCCACCTAGCCTATTCGTACTATAGTCTTTCTGTTGATCCTTGTTTATTTTAATATCTGAAAACTTAGCATATTCCTGCAAATCACATTTAAACTATACATGCGAGCAAAGAAACTAGGCTTGTAAAGCTAGGACCTTTAAAAATAAATGCATTTGGTTCATTAAGTAGATATTCAATTTAAAATCAGAATAGCCAGTTTTGTGAACAATTTGAAGCCCTAGGATCATAATTTAATGTAATCAATTCACAATAATTGTGCGCAATCAATATATGCAAAACATTTTTATTGCAACTTCTAAATTATAGAACATCATATTCTCGGCAGAAACTGTTTACTTCCTTTTTAAGGTTTTTCAAGTAAGAAATTAATGAGGAATTTTAGTCAAATTTTGTAAAATAAGCAATATTTTTAGCTTGATCTGTAAGCCATCCTCTTTACTCGCAAGTGTTTTAAAAATAAACAAAGCAAAAATACATTACAGTTAAAAATACAAAATTCAATAAAGCCCAACGCTTAAAACCCGACCCAAAAAGATGCCCACCATGCAAAAAAAAATGCCCACATTTTTTGCTTCAAATATGTGCTAAATTGTGTACAATTTGCAATTCACTGGGATCTGAGTTATTTAACGAATTTGAGAATTTTCAAACGTCCCATTTATTTATAACCTGAATAATTCTGAGCTTGACAATAAATACTACAGTAACATATTTAATTTTCATCACGCCAGGTATTAGCAGAATTTGAAACACCTGTTTTTGCATTACGTTGTTTTTAAAATTTCATTTTATTTCATAAACGGATCGTTTTCAAATTTTAAAATAAAACGCAAACACTAGCGGACGACACATTCTGCACGGGGAAAAATAAATTAAGCAATGATAACAAGTGTTCGAAGCAAAAATTTCAATTTCGGGGTAAATTTTTTACAGTGAAAATTTGAACATGCTTGCTTACAGCACATGTTTCGGAAAATACATTTCAAATAATATTCACGTCAATTTCTCTGCAGTTCAAATTCAATTAACGCTTTGCGATACAAAAATTAAATGAGTGCGTTATTACAGCAGTTTTTATTATTACACTCAGTTTTATTTATTATTAGGATTATATTTAGGACTAATCGGTACGCGTCTGATTTCCTTCTACCAGCCGCGGTTTACATCTGAATTAAATGAGTTGCCAAGGAGAAACCAGGAGGCTGGCTGCCATTTTCATTCCGTGAAAAATAATCGATTGTTGGCCAAATTAATGATGGCTACGAATTCTTGCAATTTTAATACCATTCACTGAGAAACAGTGAAAATCTTTAGAATTTAATAAGAAGCTGGAAATGCCATCGAACTCACCGATCAAACTATGACGCCATAACTTCACAGCATCTCCATCAGATGATTCAGAGCATACTGAATATCACTGACTTCAGTGACTTGACAGATCACCACCACGGATGCTGGGGAGCCCCACATGACGTGATGGCACATACAGCCTCTCTGGTTGAAAATTTAAACAGCCGTATTAAAGGCGTTTATATCAGCCCCCTTTCTCCACTCCACCCCCATATGCACACATGTTAAACCACGCCCAGGCGGGAAAAATTGAAACGCAGAAGCGTGCTGAATTCTTATCAAAAATTCGAATTGAAAAGAAGATGGCCAAACCATAACATAACAAGTGCCAAAATTAGCTTTTCTTCAGAAGAAGAAACACTGCATAGTATCATAAAAAGTATTTATATATATATATATAGTTTTCGTATCTGAACGTTAACCGGTATATATATATAGCAATATATATATATATATATACACATAGCAGCCTTTGCACCGGTCCACGCTTTTCCATAACGTCGTATGTGGCATGTGCATAGCACATCCAAGAAACGTTCAAAACACATCTACTGTGGCCATGGGTCATCCATAAAGCACGTTCGGACAAATTATTGCGAAAACCAGATACTGCCGAACGGTGAAGAAGTTCAAGGAAATAGGACGTCCGGATAGTCAGCCAAAATTTTCGAATTTAATACAGAAAGAAATGACAGAAAACTGGGTAAAAGTGATTAAAACTGAAAAATAAATAACGCGTTGAGTTACTGCTGACTGTTTATGATAGGTATCACTATCGATCCGATCCTTTTAATAAATTTGAAATAATATAATGTTATGCATATTTTTCGAAGTGAAAGCATTTTTTCAAATCAGACAGGTCAAAGGGGGTGAGCAGCATCCTGAAAATCATGCAAATTCTAGAAGATCTAGAACAGCAGCGCATTGATGTCATTGATTGATTCATTTAGACGTCTTTAGGTTTAACAACTTGCTATTAAAACATGTGTTGTTTTCGAAAAACTGACGTTGTTGCACGAGTCCAACATAGAATAAAGTTTATTCATATTCTCCTTGCCAAGCATTACGTTTTACTGGTGCCACCAGTGGATTTCCACAAAACTTGCAGTTTATTAAAAATTAAAACTTTTTGGAGGAGAAAGATGATGATCGGCCCCCAAAGACATTATGGTTTGGCACCCTTCAAAACTTATTAGGAAGCTATGGAGATTCTAGTCCGCGTTACAAGGCCCAAGCGCAATATTCAAAAATGAATACTGGGATGGGCTCATGGGATGGGCAAATTTTTCAACAATTTTTGGTGATTTT
>JAQIXS010002642.1:0-21704 GCA_034700785.1 Rossiulus vilnensis
TGCGCACATCATTCGTGCTATCACCTGTAATGATTCCCTTTTATCGATATATCCACCTGTGAGCAAACCAGCAAAATATGGCAAACAGGCTGTCGACATAACTAGGATGATTGACATCTTATAATTTCGTTTTATTTCCCCAGCTGTTTTTTAGGATTGTTCCTCTCTTGGTTTCTCTCAATTTTTAATAATATACATGTACGTGACGGATAGTCACAAACATCCATGCTTCGCATTTATAAAGGTTTTTATGTAAATAATAATTTTCAAATTTTCATTGATGCCAAGCTATATCTGCCAATCCTTGACCAATTCACAGTTGTGCATCAAAAATTGAACCAAGACCATTTATTACTATAGCACACTCACGTTTAGTATTAAATACGTTAAGTGCAAATCGTCCCCGCACGTTAACCTACGTGCAATAGTTTTATATTTAAATATACCCGGATTACCGCAGAGAACAAATAACATTCTGAACGTGCTTTTAATTATCCGACATATGTTATTGACTTTATGCATAATAAAATTCTTTCCCGAGCTATAAGTTGTTAAATAAATAAGTGATGCATTCGATGAATTTACTCAGTCAATTTCGGTTTCAAATGAATCGGAGGATTGTGGGTACCAATATGAAAGTAATCTTCCTATATTTAATTTTTTTTTTTTAATCCTTCAACATGTACATTATACTGTGTTAACATTAATAAAATGAAAACGTTTTTAATCTAATATACGCTGCAGAATTTAATATTGCTTCAACTACTGTAGATTGACTGCTTTGGTGAACTGCACATCATAACAATTTTGAGTCTACTGAACAGACTACGGTCAAATTTAATGTTAATCTCAGGGGGTTACAATCCATATACCCAGTTCATCAAATATTACATCTCTGTTTGCAAAAACATGATAGCTAAATTGAATTTATAATGATTTATGATTAGTTATGTCTACCATTGGGAATTTCCTTGCAAATAGATCAGAAGATACACGCCAAGTTAAAAACTGATAAATGCAACCAGTCATCATTTATTTTTCAATTTCGACTTTTTTTAAAATAAAAAAAAATAAGCACTAGCAAGTGAAAAAACATGGTTTGCTTGTGGTAAGCTACCACAATTATGGTTCAGGTTTGCATTTACTTGACTAAATGAAGTTAAATAAGTTCAATCAACGAAAGTTGGAAAATTAAAACGTGTACTATTATTAATACCGACTACCCATTTCACTTGCTTCATCATAACTATTTTCATTATGGAGCCATTACCTTGAAAAATCCTTACAATTTATGTAACTGTCTGAAAGTCAACATTTTTTCAACTTGATATTTTTTTGTAAATTTATCCATGTACAACAGTAGTAAACCACGTGCTAACATGGTAGGTGCAAAGGTATTACAGCAAACAACAAAAGAATGTGGATTGTGGTCACAGAATAGGTGCTGATGTTGTGTCGGCGTTTATATGCTTACGATTTTAAAAATCATCACAATTCTAAATTAAGAACTGAATGCAAATTTACCAGTAATTATCAATAAAAACTTATCCAATACATTTCTCTTACCTTGTGTTCCGACTAAAATAAGTGGTATTTCGGCAGAGTTTCGGTAGTGAGCCATTTTTGCATAATAATTATAAATTGCATTAAAACTTGATTCGTTTTCCAAGCTGAACACAAATATAACAGCATCCACCCATGATGTGAACTGAAATGAAAAAGATAAATAAACATCTTTAGAATATGCAGCAAATGTGAACTGACATGATTATCATGATTTTCACCTAATTTACTGTTGCATAAGGACAGTTTATTGTAGCTTCCCATTAAGAGTTATTTGACATACATATTGACTTATTAGATATGCAATTAAAATCACCTTAGAATGCACACAATGTGTCACATTCTATTAAGGTTTTTAGCAAACACTAAATCAAACTGGCCACACATTTGCATATGCATGTGTTTATACGCAATACAGCCTACATGTAATGTTCTGAATGCAAAGTTAACAAATGAAAATATTTATAAAATATTTATAAATTACCGGGTATTTACGAGATCAAATTCGTTTATTCTTTAATAAATAAAAATTGAAGGGGTATTAAAATTTTGCATCATGTTAAAGAGACAAAGAGATTCTGCTTCTTAAGTAAAACCACTGATGGCCGAGATTAACCAAACTTCGTCTGGACCATCAAAATCTGAAAATAATATTAAGTCCGCTTGCAATGAACTTTCCTATTCTAAAAAAACACCCACTGCTGCAAATAAATGATAATTTCCACTTTAGACGCGTGAGAAGAAATTTCACAACATCACATTATATGCATTTTAAAAGAAAGCTCAAGTGTGCATTGGCTGCATGCATAAACATTTCATTAAATGTGAATTACAATCATTCTTGCATTCATGCAAAACCAATCGAATATAAAACTCTTAAGTAACATGGCCGAATTTTTCAAATAAAAAATCAGCAGTCCAGAAACTATGCAATTTAACTATCAGTCACACAGTTTTCACCCATTTCACCTTCACGGTCTATCAAACATTTAACTTTTGTCATGGTGTTTCAGAAAGAAATCTTGCATTGCAAAATGCAAAAGAGGCAGGTACACGCAACTCAAACAACAGTCACATGGTTTAGTTAATTGATTTCACGACGCTCAATTTTACACGCATCACAAATTCAGTGGGCAACAGAGGGCAACATACTTTCATTAGTGCTGCTCCATCTGTCAGTCTATAAAGCACCACTCAGCAAAAGTTCAGGAAGTAATTTTAAATCTAATGTCAAAGACAACTGTTATGCTGGTTATGCATTAAAAACAGGCGTATAAATGTAAATTAAGAGAGAATTTTTAAGAACTTAATTTTACATGTAAATCTAAAAATATTCCATGTGCAAAATTAACGGTTAACTTGATGCAAATTAACTTTTTAAATTTTCTTATTTTTCACTGCCACAACTCTTTTGGCCAATTTTTTTCTTCTTTTTCTTCTACCGACTCTACTTACTTGAAGTTCAGGAGGTCCACCTTCATCCCTTATCAGCAGCAAATAGCTCTGACCATCAATAATGATTTCTTTTTTAAACCGACCCCCTGTAATTAAAACGGTAATATAAATATTAATTGGAAGCTGCAGGGGGGAGGAAGATACGAAGGGGGAAAACAAATGAAGTAATTGCGCGAGACAACGTAATTAAACAAACATTAATAAAAGGAAAAAAGTCCAGAAAAAGGTCATTTAAGCTACCTTCAGGTGATTCCTCCTGCATATAAGAGCCAGTCAGGTAACGGTGCACCAAAGCAGATTTGCCACTGGCCAAGCTGCCAACAATACCCTGAGAGAAGAAACAACACAATCATTAGCAAGTTGGGCTTGGAATTCGTAAAAAAAAACAGCTTGGCGGCAACGTTTAATAAAAAGTTGATAATGCATTAAGTGAAACATCGCAATCTAAAGTGGTTACTAATAATAAAACAACATCACGTTATTCTGCCCAGCACAATTTAAAAAAAATTAATTTGGAAAAGATAAGGTGAAAGAACCCCTGGCGAATGCAAAGTTATTAGCTAGGGTTAAGGAATTGAAATGAGAAGGATTATTCAAAGGTTTAGAGAACTACCCTCAGAGGGTGGCGTTACTTAACAAGTCCAGAGCCATGCTCTGCCTTCGGAATTTTTTTGGCCATAAACAAGCTTCTTTTAACTACAATTCAGCAGAGCGTAATGGCTTGCAAGATAGGTTTTGGTAGGCGGATCAATCAAGCACATCGTTCCCAACAATAGTTTCTTTGAAAATTTGCATAAAACTGCAGATCGTGATTTGCGAACACTGAAACCATCTTTACAAATACTACAAAGTCATTTAAACAACAAACACTTCCATGTTCTACACGGTGAACTCAAATGTTTCAAGTTGCACATTCGAATGAATGCTGATGGGCAGAGCGAAACAAAATTTAATTTACTGGCTTTTGCGAAGCAGAAAAAAAAATGTTACAAAGTGCGTCAACCCCAGCAACCAACCTGTTCCTAGATTGTGAGAAAAATAGTCTTTAATATTTTCATATGTTACATTTAGGGGTAGTGAACCCCATCAACTCAGGAGAAAACTTAAATCCTTCGGAAGTTGTAAGCCCAGTGTGCAATTGAAAAAAAAAACATGACAATTTCAAGTATTCAACATTTTTCAAAGTTTTTCCATTTCGTTTACTTACCAGCCTTAAATCGGGTACTGATCTGCTTAAAGTCCATTCTTGGCTGTTTACAAATGAATCTGTCAAGGAAAGAAAAATAAACAAAAAAATTAACATACGTAAGGAATTTCTATGCAGACTATTGGTCTGGACAAAAACAATTTAACAACAATCCTTTATGATAACGACAAGTGAACTGTTCCAATTTCGCGAAACGAAATTGTTCAAAAATTATTGTTCGCAATTTTCATGACTGCAAGTCATCTATATTATTGTAAAACTTTAATTCAAAATTGTATATCCTGAAGCCTGAGGCATTCTTCCATATTTTATTTATTAAAAGTCCAAACAGCCTACGAAATGATTAATGGTACTGCACCAGGAAAATAAATTTTACAAAGATATCACCTTTCCTATTAATAATACAACAATGGTGTAATCTATGAAACCATATATGTTGCATACCCATGCTGTACATAATTATGTTATCAAATTTCAATACAAAATATTTATATGCAGCTGGTACAAACAGGCACTTAACTTTCAAAACTGTGCTCAGCGTGAGACAAATTCAAGGCTTTATCAAAAATGGCTATTGTACACCCTTTGTGTTGCCGGGAAACAATAAGACTCGAATATTTCGGGAAACTTGAATACAGAGTAAGTCTAAGAATTGCATACTTTGAGAACTATGGTAATAGGTTGTGGACTGACCAATATTCAAACGCAAATTCATTTTGCGCTAACCAGAATTAAATGTCAAAATTGTTTCAGTAAAACAAACCCTGACTTATTGCACGTGACCAATATAATAACATCGAAATGTTTTTAATTTCGCTAACCAACTAGAACAAATCGAATTAAATCTGGAAACAAACCAGAACAAAAATGTTGTCCATTTTAGTTTCATTCAGGAATTATTAATACCTCGTCATACAAAATTCGTGAATTGCAGAATAGTTTGACCGAAAACATTGAAATTAACCATAAATAATGAGAAAACAGTTGTTAAATCAACGAGTTTTGAGAGATTTTATTTTTAAGATTGGCCTACTAAGCCCTTCTTTTTCTTAAAACACTAAAATTGAGCTAAATAAACTAGTTTTAACTGAATGTTTAACGATAACGTCCCCATGTTGACTAAACAGTCTATGCGACCAATTTCAAATGAAAAAATGGGTTTGTTGGAGCGGACACTCGATACATATTTTAAGTGGGGCCGTATATCTACAATGTAGACACTTTAAATAGTCCTGGTAAATATTTGAGATTACTACTCAATTAAGCATGTGATGTGAGTGAAGAGGGAGTCTTCCATTCCATGTCATATGATATTAAATTCAAGTACATGCAGATGCAAACACATTTAAACCTCGAGAGGAAAAAAAACGAGAATTACTTAAAGTCCTCCAAATTCAAAAATGTTGTTTTGGTTAGACAGCACTTAGTTTTTGAATGGTATTGAATAAACATTTTTAGCCATTTCAGACTAATCTAGTTCACAAATTAAGATCGAGGAAACACTTCGAGATGAATAATTAAGGACACAGTCTAGATATTCTGACTTAGGAATCTGCATTAACACAAAAACTGAAATAGGCGTGGGTAGCCTGAACTTCACTATCGCGACTGAATGATGTAGGGTAGCATACAGTATTTAGCCTTGATGAGCACTGAAATTATTTCTGTGTGGGCATACAGGAACAATTACTGCTATTAGAGGATAGTTTAATAATTATCACACAAAAAATGAAGGTTGTGATGCTTCATTGCATCTTAGCCCCCAGAACAAATTATTGCAGAATTACATGTAATGCATATCCTCTTGCTAATACTTTAGAATAGTGTACATCATTGTACAGTAGGTAGCGAGACGATTTTGGAAAGGATTTAGTACCAGGGTAACAATTCTTTGATATTTATTTGAATTACACGTAATTATCATAGCAATGGTAGTGAACGTTTTTGTTTATCCTTTTAAGGAAGATTTTTTCTTACAGAAAAAATTACAGAAATTATGGCAGATAACGTGTTACAGTCCTAATACTCATCCTTATTCTTTATAGTGTCGAAAACATTTTACAGCTTTCGTGGTTACATTTTACTGTCACAAATTAATAGCGCTACTATAACATTTCTAGGCGACTGTGAAATAGCGAGCCGCAATGCGCCTGGCATTCGTGGAGACCTGAATTTGGAGCTCTAAGAATTTCAAACTTACGACTTGTCTCGAGAAACTCAATGGGGCACATTACTTCGGCATTTTTAAGACCAACATAAACCATGAACGAAGGAGGGGGGGGGGGGGGGTAGAGATGGAGAAACTATGTACTTGCTAGCAGATCCATACGTTAATCAAACAGCCCAATATTTGCCAACTGATGAATTTACCTGCACAAACTGACTTGTTAGTCACACGTGTTACACTTTTCTGCTCTAGCAGTAGAGGAACTAACATTCAAAGGATGGATCATTTAATGCAATTATAACACTCTTGAAATTGAGCTTGGCGCTCAGAGAAATACTTTTAAAAGACATCAAATCATCTTAGAATGCCATTTCTCAAGCTACATTGTCATGAGAAATATACATTAAATTAATAATGACGAATAATTAGGCAAATGCCATGAGGTACAATGTCAGAAAAATGAATATAAAAGAGGGACGTTTTAAATGGGATTATACCTTCAATCTTGTTTTCTTAAGACATAAAACTACGTCAGATTTGACCTCGCATATCAACATCTAGGGGATGCAATCGTACCACAACTACTCTGTAAACGTGATAAATTTGTCATAATTAAGATATCTACAATTGTGCAATAGCTAATCGAGAGACAAAATTGAAATTTCAAGGATTCCTTAAAATCTGATGTTAGATTATGCCTATTGGATTAACAAAGCAGTCCTGAAATATACAAATAAGAATCATTTCCTGATGCGGGTTGCTGCACTCTTAAGCATTGTAACGTTTTCAGACAAACTTATTCAATTTACTGTACACCGACAAGGGTTACTACCATTATTATTCCAGCTCATCCGGGTAATTACTGGTGCCCTCAGACTAGCATTGCCCGTATATCCGGTGCATATGTTTTTCACACAGGACAAGTAGTCATGACTTCGTTCATTACCGTGGACCTTTAACCATTACAAGTTCATCGCGGTGATGTCAGCAGCGACAATTCCCAGTCAACGGTCCACAAAATGCAGATATACATGTACATGTAGTTGGTCAGACCGACCTCGTTTTAACCAATTACGTCGAAATCTATCTTGTGCCCAATCGCAGTCGTATTGTCTTAGCTTATGGCATTTCGGTGTCAGTAAATCTAATCACCTTTAACGACCCTTAGCGCATCCAAATACCATCGTGTTTGGGTTAACCTTGGACCATATATTTTAAAACGCCCCTTTACATTGTCAGGTCACAAATTATGAATGTCAGTGGGTAGGCAATGGTAACAATAGGGTTGCTGCTATGTTTAGAAGTCGAAATGAAACGTTTTTCATAGTGTCAGAAGAAACCAAAACAAGTGCTAGATAAGTTTCATTTCTTAAAACCATACAGGGGCGGGGGAATGATGACCGAGTTTGTCAATTAAGTTTTGTTTTACATAGTGCCATGTGCTAAGTATCAGTCCGCACAATATATCCATCCAAACATTGTTTTAATTTTTTTTCGATTACTGAATTAATTTTTCTGAAAAATTAACAAAAGTTCATGAAAATGCACGGAAATGGAGTTTTTCAAGAAATTATATCACACTTATGCTCTCAACATACCCCTCGTTATTACCGCAGTACAACATTGTATAGAAAATTGTTACAATTCGTATTTCTGGTTGCGTTCCAGCCAAAAACTACTCGACAACTGCGTTTATTAACACTTTTTGGTAGCAGTTTGTGCCAAATTCATTATACTAGATCGGGTTCCTATAAACATATCGCTTTTTGTTTCCATTATTATTAGCATCCCAAATAATGACAACTTTGAATACGTCACTGTTTGCATCCTACTGATAATTTGAAGGTAAATGGAACAGCGCCCAACACCTAAACACCTGCCCTGGGCCCTGGTTACAACTGGTGGAAAAGTAACACTCATTATAACAATTGCGTACTTGTTCAATAAAATTCAAGATAAGTCATTTAGCACGTAACTTCCTTCCACAGTGATATGTAAGGTGTTTTATTAGCCACGTTGAGATAACAGAATCGAATTAGGACGTCTTCCCTCTTCATTGACTTAGGTTTTTCTCTTCAGGCATACTTCTCGAAATTAGGTTAATTAATTGGCCTTATACATCAAAGACTGCTGGCTAGCCACCACCAAACAGCTATTGGCTATCGAATTAATGGGGAAGTAGCCTAGATAGACGAATACCACCGTGGCGTGTGGGGTTGCTCAACTTGATTGACAAGTTTTTAAAGAGATGGAAGTGTCGTGAAGCGATTAGTTGGTCACATTAATAACACGTTTTACCTATTAAAAAGATCTTACAGGATAGCTTGTAAAATAAAGACTTGACGCCACCCCACGGTGTGCGGTTGTGGTCCAGTAGAAATGTGGGTTGAGCAAAGGTGTTTCGGTCATGACAACTTCATAAAGAGAATGTCTGCCGGAAAGGCTGTTCAAACAGTTCTGGTCTTGGCTCATGCATTAGGATTAGAATTTAAAACTTAAATTCAGAAGCAATACAGGTTTAACTTGGCTGCTGACCATTAAAGAAGGGCAGCTGTCTTCACATTGAACGACATCGATGCCTGTGATGACGTCCATTTGAGCGGTCAGAACTGACCCTTAAAAAGCTTTGGAAAATCCCGCCTTGATTTTGCATTTTATTGTTAATATATAGGGTCGGCTAAGGCCCGTGCCCAAAATCTTCAGATCAACAATGTCGTGCGCAAAAGCAGCTGCACATATTGTGTGCGCAGGTAACCGTGGTTCTTAGCCCCCTTGCGCTCCCCAACCCAAGTAAAGCCCCACTATTCATAAAATAACACCGAACAAAAATGCAGCATGACAAAGCTATGTTCTTGTTTCAAAGGCAAGAACGTGTGCCATAAAGGCACGCGTGCTCGGGTAAACCGGACATAAATCGCGGTGCATAATCGCAATTTCGACATCAGCTTTTTTTTTTCTTTTGAAAGCTCCCAGACCAACAGATTCAATTCACGAATAACTGCACCCTGCTTTCTTGGAGGAGGGTGACACGCGCTAAGGCACCGAAGTTTCTTTTCTCATAAATTCAGGGGCCATTATTTGCACCTGGAGCACATGTAAGGAACTGCGCAAACATATGCAAATTTCTTAAAATTCGCCTCACGCAGCCATTATTTGCAAAAGAAGCACGTTAGGAAATGCCCACTGTCGGCATTCAGCTACTAGTCAGCGACGTCAAGCTCACGACAGCGTCTTTAATTTAAGCATCTACCATTTCTTCCTGGCATTATAATTCCAACAAGCGTGAGCATTCACAAATTATGAAGCCATGTTCACTTAGCCGGAATCACACCGGGCTGAAGCACATTTCTGTATTTCCTGCCAAGGGCCAAAGATTAGCCCATGCACGATTTTATGACCAAGTTATTCTGACTTCAACGTTTTTGCATGTCTTTGGGGGAAACACAGAAACCAACAAGTTTTTGCCTGGCCACGAATGGGATTTAGCAATAATCGCGACTCAATAATCACCTGACCTTAAAAACGCCTTCCAGTACGAGGCCTACAAGCACTTGCAGCAGAGAGAAGGCCTACTCCTCCGGGGTGTCTTAAGCCAACAACAACAAAAAAGATGTAAGGCCATCGAACAAGCATAAACAAGGCAGCCAAACATTCGAATATAGGAGTCCACCTGGAAGTGCATGCACCCGATGGCGTGCCAATGTCCTTTCTGGAAATGCGGACTCCATTCTCCTCTCTCGCTTACCGGTATGTAGTGCTGTTTTCGAGATGCAATTTGCTTTGAAAGTCGTTAAGAGTTACAAAAGGCCGAAAAAGGGACAGGTGAGGAGAAGTTACAAAACGCGTGTGTCCAACCATCATGATCGTTTGGCATCAAACACGGTGTTTTCAGAACATTTCGAGGCCTAACATCCTCCGAGCAACAACAAAAAATGAGAGAAGAAGAAGAAGAAAAAAAATCGGGTACAAAGTTGCCGAGGAGGGGGTCAGGACAACAAAAGGGCGGACTAGGAATTCAGTGTCCCTTGAGGGATCATTGTAAAGTAAACTGGACTGGCTTCTTCGCATGAATCGTGTGGAATGTGGAGTTAATAATCGCACCAGCATGGCGGGGTATCGGTGGCCATCGCCAGGAAACACATCAACGATGCTAGAGATCTGGCGGGAAAGCTGCAGAGACGTTTGGAGCAGAAACACGTTCCCCTTTTCCGCCTAAATGCCCCCTATAAATTAAGGGAGAGGGGTTTATAGCCCGGCAGGTAGCAGCTAGGGGTAGCTGGGCGAAGCATTTGCAAACGTTCGTGCGCAGAAACTATCATTGTCCTAGCAAATGGCGGAATAACGAAAACAAAAAAAATCCTAATTTCTGCTCAGCGGGGTACACAACACACCATAACGTTTTTAAGTAACGTTTAATTAAACTCGCTATGCGAGAAGTTTCTGGGTTGTGGAGCAGAAGTGAATATCGCACTAGTCGAATTACCTGTTTGGTGCTCAAAAAGGGAGTTAGCAGAAACGCCCATGTAGGAGGCTATCTCCACGAAACACGTGTAATGCAATTTCACTTAAATAAAAAATCTGTCGGTTTTGGTTATCATCACAAAAATTTGCAGCCCGCCATAAGAATCTGTTTGTTTATAAAATATTAGGATTTGTTAGTTTTATTCTGGGACCCTCTTGCTAAGTCTTGGGGTGAAGGCAGTGGCGCACGCAATGGGGGAACTGGGGCACATTAGTTCTTAACGCATAAAATGGACAAACAAGAGGAATTTTCAAAATACGAATACAGTGTGTTATAGGCTACTAAGATTTAATGATACCATTGTTTGGGTTGTATCGAACAGGGTTAGATCCAGAGCTTAGTGTGCCCTCGGCGCCCCAAACAAGGAATACAAGAGACAGGCCAACTAAGGAAAAATATAAATTTTCATTTTTATTAGCCTTGGCAGTTCAGGCAAACAGCAGAAGGACGACGTGAACCACACATGGCCAAGTTAGATTGCACGTGCAGCCTCGTAACTTTGAAAAGTAATTTATAAATCATTGTATTATTTTGAAAGCCCGCTCCATTATTCCTGCTCAAAAAAACAAACGAGCTTTGTTTTCATCGGCTTCAGTTTTCCCAACAAATGAGATCAGCCAGTGATGCAAGGGGACAACAGAACCCCATTAGGCGAACTGTCGAACGCCATTACCATAAAGGTCTCAAAGCATCGAATGGTAATGAGGTCGAATTTGAGAGAAAACTCGAAACCGTGGAAAAGTGAGATCGGCCTGAGTCATTGTCGTGCCGAACAATGAAACGAGGTTCGCAAATTGGAAATGGGAGCCTGATTTTTTTTTTCACCTACGATTCACGCATGCTACATGCGGGGCAGCAACAAAAAAACAGTTGGTCACCGATCGAGGTCCTGGCTTGTCCGCACCAATTTTCAGAAGTTCTCTTTTCAAAGGGTCATCCGAGGCTACGAGAAGGGCAAATGAGGACGCGTCCATCTCCTTCCCCCACCTACACTCGTCCAGTAGAGTGCGTGTAGGTGTCCGATTTGGTTCGTGGTTCCACCTACCCCCCATATGGCAGGTACAAGTGCAAGGCATCGAGGGGAAAGCGTTTTGGATGCCCATCTATGTACCGTACTTAACGTTTGTTTGGGTGGTGCGTGGTGCAGTTATAATTTCTCGTGTTTTTAAAAACAATAGCAACTTTCCAAAAATTATGAGAACGAACAACTCCCAGTTCGCATTAGCTTTCGACGCACGCCGATCGTTAGTTTAAAATCAACGGATTAATAGGCTACGTTCAAAGCGTTGCATGTAGCCTAAATTGGGTTGCAGATGTGGCTAAATCAACGTGGCAATAACGATTCCACAGATTTTTCGAAAGCCCATATCAAAGATGTGGCGTGATTTAATAAAACTACTTGGCGGAGGTCAAAATTAAGGAAGATGGTAGATTCATAATTTTTCGGATGGCCCTAAATGTCATCTGGCCAGTGCAAAAACCGACCTTTGTGTGGCCACCTTAATGGTCAGTTTTTTTTGTTTTTTTTTTAAATTTCGGTTCATATTTTAGATACATGTACGTTTAATGTTTTTAATTCATATGAATGCCTGTGCATAACCCAAGACGTGAAGTGGACCCAATTGCAGTGCACGGAGGATTGACCCAGATGCATGATGGGAAAAATCGTTTCTTTGAGAAGCTTGGGTTTAACACCATCTTTAACAGTCAAATAAATGCCGTCACAGTGTTGATAGTTTATTCCTGTTTTATCATTAATTCACTTGAGAAAACGTTTAAAAAAAAGACTAGAATTCAATAAGAATTTACAATGTTCGAGTAACATTTTCGATGGTGGCTGAGCCAAAATGTGATGTTTTATTATGCAGTAATTCTGAATAAAACTCATGTAAGCAAAGGCTTTCTTGGAACACTCAGTGTGGAATATTGCAGAATGGCAAACTGTGGATAAGCTGCAGAATTGGAAAACTTCAAACGTACATCGAAGTACCGGAAACTATTCACGAAATATCAGACGATGAAAATTAATCAAAATTTCAAAGAACCAATTTATCAAAATTCATTAACGTAAGTTACCTCTACCAAGACACGAAAAAGTATTTGGCGTGACTCGCCTGCCATTTAATTGGCATTCTTCCGTGACAGGCGACTGGAGGCCAACGTCTGTTAACGTCTTCTCTGACACGGTCTTAAACACATATAAGCGCACGACCTGATGTTTAATTACGGTACACGTTAATATCCCCACGAATAAAACAAAGTAGATGTGGTACACGAACGTTTCTGGCACGCACAAAAAAAAAAAAAAAAACTGTCCAAAGAGCTCAAAATGAAAACTCCAATACGACTGCTGGAAATTTGAGGTCCGCAGTACAGTGTGATCAAACAGACTTAATTAAGTTCGAGGGAAATGACGAGTGTTGAACTCATTCTCAATTTTCAGCGTTTGTCACTTCCCTATTGGCATCTCCCCATTATCATCAGCGTTCCTTGATCCGTCTCTGTAAATTGTGATTACTGCGTTGCATGTGCCGTATTAACTTTCATAGCCACTCCCATTAACAGGGAGGAAAATGGCTTCGACAGCCAGAAAGAGGACGTGGAAACAGGATTACGATGCGGGAAAAGGAAGACGTGAGTTTATGACGCCAGACCCTCCCAGCGGCGGATTTTCCCAGAGGGCCCATCAACCTAGAGATGAGATTGGAGTGCCCAAAGAGGGAACGCCTCGGTGTAAGCTTACTCGCGATTAGGGTCATCCATAAAGGACGTCCGGGGGAGGGAGTTGAAGGAAGAAAGAGGATGTTCGGATAATCAGTTGGAATTTCCGAATTTAATACGGAAAGAACTGATTGAAAACTGGGAAGAAAAAAACACTTATTCTGGTTTACTGCTGACTGTGGTTATAATGTGCGTCAGGTATGATTTCCAACTTCCCTGACGTTTCAAGTTTTTTTGACAAAAAATTCCCTGACCAATAATGCAAAATTATGACAGGCTTCTCTGCAAATGTAAGAAATGCAACATGATTTAATAAGGGGAATTCTCTATTTCTAACTGAGTGTGTCATGATGTTAATTAATACGTGACAACAAAAAAGTGATCAAATATCACGGTGTCCACGACCTGAATTTTAATTTCATTACTTTTTTTACTACTTCTTATGCCACTAGAAAACTTAAGCCATGTTTAAGCAAACGCAAGACTGATTTGTTGAATTACCCTGACGTTTTCTAAATAAATCACTATTCCGTGTCTTTCCAATTTCCCTGACCGTTCAAGGTTTTCCATGTTTTCCAATCCTGTATGAGCCCTTACGAACAGCGCAAAGTGGCTTAGTGGCAGCACGTCCGCCTTGCATTCGGGATACCAGGGTTCAAATCACGGGTTGGCCATCCTAATTGTGTTTTTCGTGGTTTCCATAATATTTCCAGGCAAATGCTGGGTTGGTATCTCAGTAATCGTCCACGACCGTGCTTCCTTCCAATCACCCTGTAGTTCTAGTGGCTGTTCGGAATTTGTAATCTTACTTTTGAATTTAAATTTTGGTTAAACTAATTGACCCCCTACCACATGGCATTAATATGCGGTTTGTAGGGTATCAATAGCATATAATGCATGTACATGTATTCGTTTTGTTCCAATATGAAGCATTTTTTTCCAAATAGGACCGGGCATTGCGGGGTTGAAGGATTTAAAAAAAAATTGGTTGCGGAGAGATGGGTCTTAAACTCATGAAAATTCAAGGACGTCCTTTATGTATGGCCCCTTATCAGTTTAAAAAAAAACGTTCTTAGGGCACGTGGCAGGATTACGCGAGTGACGTCACCACTGCTCGGGTGCAGGATGCGATGGCGTCCGGAGCTAGTGGTTTCGTTTGAAAACCGAAAATTCCGCCCTGGAAAATACGAGCAGCGGAAGTTCCCCTCGCTTACGTAAGGGGAAACGTGTTCTTTGTTCGTTGCAACAAAGAACCCCGAGTGCGTCCCCTTCCCGGCATACCCCACTCGCGTGCCCGGTGGCCGAGGGGAAATCGATGGCCTCACCGAGGCCCTTCATTCACCCGCTCATTAAATGGGTAATTTTAGCCAGTGCACAAAAGCTTCAAGATGAGCACGCGCTCAACATTTTAATTGATATGTCAGCATGCGGCATATTCACGCGTGGTTTGGCATGTCGAAGAATGGAGGACCTCGTTAATCCGGTCAGTCAAGAACATGGTGACATCCTATTAGTCCTAATGGAAGATCCTAACTAAATGTTGTCCTCAAAAAGGATTTTTTAGAACTGTGCATTCGGTGGAACAGCACAGTTGAACTGATTATTATCACTTTTAAATGTATTTTTTTTCCCCATGTAGAACTTGCTGTCCGCTAGGATCTATGTGTTTCATCTAGGCTTACATGCAATTTGAAAATTTTCCGTTTATTTATAAACAAAAAATGAAATAAACATGAGGAAACATCCAACAAAACACGGTACCCCCTTTTCCCCCGCCTATGATGGCTCTATAAAACAGTTTTATTGGGACAATGCAAAAATCACGTGTCCCACATCAACCCTTGCGCTTGTCCTTCTCTCTCCCTTAACATAGAGAGTATTAAATCAGCAGTGATAACATCTAAAAAACTGTCGCACTTGCGTTGTGGAACATCTTGAATAATCTTCTTAATTCCGAAGTAGGTCTGCCTTACGTATGTTTTTTTAAAAAAAAGATAAACCAGAAATCATGCCGTCGAGTCTTAACAAAAAAGAAAAAAACATCCGATTTCATCAATATTTTTTTTTGCGAGACTGCCGAATTCCCCCTCGTTTCCGGCGATAAAAATAAAACTTCTGAGTTATTTCAGTTCAGATCGCAAATCAGACTCCTGATTCCAGTCTACCCCACAAATGCCCTTTAGTGTATCTATGAACTGCCTTTGTGGTTAGCACACTAGCCTGCACTCTTCACATCAGCCACGTATGTTTTGCATAACCATTACGGTTTTACGAAGATAACGCAGGACTTTCTTGTATTTTAAACGAGCTGATAAAGTATATGCAACGATAGACGGGAAGCTTTTCTTGCAGTATGATTTTATTATATTTTTTAACGTCCGTGTTTGCTTGCTTTTAACATCAAGTTCACCTCAACATCCCATAAAGATCGGAGATCATATGTACACGGCACCTTTGGCAGTCTGTCGCAATTTCAGGTGCGACAACTTTGTTTAGCGTTTAGATTAATGCAAGTAATGCCAAATAGATCCCATTTTGTAAGCTGGCAGCTGCTTAGAACCTGCTCTTTACACCAACTTTGTACGGACAATCGACGCTCTTGCGCATCACAATACCGCATTTCCCCAAATAGCGAAATACCTGAGAGGCACGCGCTACGTGAACGCACTTGAAACCTAATTGTAGGGGAAACGGGTAACAAAAAGAGAACAGACAATCGAGTGCCAGCTGTGTGAAGAGTGGAAAAAACACGACTTAGTATTTAGTATGCAAAAACTGATGCATGGATTTCATTAATCCCAATCTTTCCGGTCCAAAGCGTATCATTTAAAAACCTCTCAAGCAACCACAAATCCTTTGGAGCTAAAGAAAACCAGCTGCCAACTGCGTTGAAATGTCTTGCTTGACCGAAGAAATCAACTTCAAGATGGGACAAATGTGGCATGTATTCATCGATCAAAATCCATATTCAACAAAACAAAACAACACCTCACACCAGCTGGACCTCTTAATAGGTTTTTGTGAGCTGATACAGCGTGTATGATTATTACAACCTTCCTTCAATTGAGAAGGAATTACAAATGCAGGTGTCCTAGGCACCGACGTTCTTTTTGTTTTCTTTTTCTTGCAATTGTCAAGTTAATAAGCACACGCACATCCAACTTATGTTTTATGGTATAAGTTGGCGCCTGCCGCATCAGTGTTCGCAAATGGGGTTTCCACGAGCTTTATTTAATAATAATAAAAAGTTTCATACGGAGAGTGCGTTTTTAATTATCGCCACTTGCTACTATTGCTGAAAGTTTTATCGCCCATCGAAGTGTCGACAGCACGCTGAGAAAGATATGAAAGTTTAATACGTTAACCAAGGGCGAAAATACGCATTTATCCCGAGGGAGATAAATGTTCTGTCAGTTTACTATTTGCATAAGTCCAACTGGCTTCCTATGTATTACAGTGACGGATGAGTTACGCGAAAGCATCCGCGTGATATCACCGTATCGATCTGGGATTCCAGTGCAATAGTGGGTTACGTGCTTACGTCAGAACACACTTTTGAAAGTGGACGTTTTAATCAAGGTCTAATTATTTTGATACCTGTTATCAGCCGTGATTAAATCCACTATAATGGGCACGAGCGAGAATTATCATGGTCTGAAACGGGGTCATCATCATCAATCTTTAATGGTGCGTAATATTAAGCATGCCTGCACAAAATACTTGTTCGATTGGTTGTAATATACAAATAAGGAAGTAGTCGTAGCCTTGGCCATAACATCGAAGCCAACACCGCACAACATCACTAATAAGTATACATGTATACTAAACACTGAGCGTTCATAATTAGACGTGCTTCACAGACCGTTCTGCAAATCCATATGCTGTACATGCAGCCATTGTCATTTTACGTGGGCTATTATGAAATTACAAAACATTCCACATTGTCCGAAATCTTAACCATGCCTTGATTCTCGAATGGGCTACTTTGTTCCGAGTCCATTACGTAAAACACCGTACATTATGGACTATGAACGCCAACAAAAATGCTGAAAACTAGGCGGTTAGCAGTCGATGCGTGAAAATAACAATACCATTTTTTAAAATTCGTTTTAATGAAATTATGATTTTCCTATACGGGCAGTTCCTGGCCGCCTTACAATATCCTAATGAAATAAACATGCCCGTCACGGTTCGCTCGAGTTAATTAAAGCAGCCGCATTTGATCTGTGCTTAATAAAATCGCTCTTTTGACGTTTGAAACGCTCAGCTGACACGCAACACAGCCATAGTTTGCACGGAAACGTTTCCACATTCTTTTCATCCTAGAATATGTAATGTCCATTTTCCGAGCAATGTATTGGCAAAAAACTTTAAAAACTAGCTACACATAGCCTAACTTAAATAACAGGAGTCTCAGCCAGGAATTGCTGTTTCCGCGACGTTTCGGATTTTTAATTAATCCATCATCAGGCGATCTTTTAATGAGAAATAAACACAGACTATTACAGCATCGAGACACACAATACAATACATACATATGGAGCACCATCCATTACATTTCAATCCACAGATCGCACCTAATTCCACATTTAAGTTTCCAATTTATACAACGTTACAATTATCAATTATTCTTAGTTACAATCATACAATTTGCATGTAGTCGGCTGTGTCCTCATCTCTTTGTATCACATTTCAATTCGAAGCTGTTCATGTTTTATCTAGCTACGTTTATCACAGTTGTTTTTTATCACATTTATCACATATGTGTTACAAATTTCAATTTTATTTAAGTTCTCAACCCTAACTGATAACAACCCTTATTTTGTTTTCCTAATTCACTATTAATTTTTACCTTGTTTGCAATTGTTTAATTTTCTAACCTAGCCTCTGAATTTTAATTATTATTTATGTACTTTCGTTATTTCTCCTCTTAACGTTTTAATCCTCACCTTCTCTCTGCCTATTTAATAAGTTTCTAATGTTTCATCATTGTATTCCGAAAAAACTAACCTATTTAAACAACACTGTTTTTCGTAGAACCATCTGTATGTATATTGACACTTATTTTAACTCAATATTGTGAGAATGTCAATATCTACTTTATAATCCGTATATTTGCTTGCATCAGTTTTATCAGACTGAAACCAACGAACCTAATTTTAAATTCCCTAATGCAATATTAATTTACCTTATTTTCGATTGATTAATTTCCTGACTTTACTTCCGATTTTGCTTACTATTTAATTACATTTGTTATTTCTCCTATTGAACATTTTAATTCTAGCCTTCTATCTGCCCATATAGTGTAAACTTTTTCTAACGTTTCATCATTGAATTCCGAAAAATTCCGAAAAAACTAACCTATTTAAACAACACTGTTTTTCGTAGATCAATCTGTATGTATTTTGACACGAATTTTAACTCAAT
Source organism: Rossiulus vilnensis (assembly GCA_034700785.1). NCBI lineage: Eukaryota > Metazoa > Arthropoda > Diplopoda > Julida > Julidae > Rossiulus > Rossiulus vilnensis. The sequence continues at coordinate 19,063 of JAQIXS010002642.1, forward strand.
ATTGTAAGAATGTCAATATCCACTTTATAATCCGTATATTTGCTTGCATCAGTTTTAACCAGACTAAAAACAACGGACCTAATTTTAATTTTCCTGATGCAATATTAATTTACCTTATTTTCGATTGATTAATTTCCTGACTTTACTTCCGATTTTCCTTACTATTTAATTACATTTTTATTCCTCCTATTGAACGTTTTAATTCTAACCTTCTATCTGCCCATATAGTGTAATCTTTTTCTAACGTTTCATCATTGAATTCCGAATAACCATCATATTAAAATAATTGTATTCCGTAATCCATTTGTATGTATTTTGATGCATTTCTACTAGTTTTACTTCTAAATTGTGAGAACATCAATTCAACTATTTAATCCGTTTTTCTTACTTGCATCTATTGTAGTAACACCCTTTGTTACCAGACCATCAATACTCTGCCACAATCAACGTCATCAACGTCCTAAATCAAACAATCAACAATTTAGCCAATCAATTTCAACTCAATTTTTACTCAATTTCATTCCTATCCATCAATTTATAAATTGAAAATTCCCTACAATTCAAATTTACGAACCTAACAACCAAACGTGTTATTATCCTAGTCATCCATTGTGGTTTAACTTTCTACTTCTTAATGGGCGTTATTTTTCAACTACGGCGCTCCACTCTTTTTAGCGCCTAAATTCAAATTTCACCTTTTTTGCGTTTCCGAATTCTATGTTTATAAATTGCCCTATAATGTTATAATTTGTATTCTATTCCTAAATTGTTTATTTAATATGGCTGAACTAGTTATAGACTAAACCTGCCCTACTTTTTATTTTATTTGTTGTTCAAAAATATTTCTTGTATTGTTAGTTCCAACCCTGAGATGTAAACCTATCAATTGTTTTATTATGTTTGTTTGGTGCACTCTTCTTATTTGTGTTTTCGTTTAAGTTTTTGGTTTTTCTTTAGCTTTCCTGCTTGGCTGAATTCTTGCTGGTTGACTTTGGCGTGATCGTTTTGGTCTTTGGTTTGTTGTATGTGCCATTTGTACTGGTGCTTCATCCATCCTCAATCTAGTTAGAACGATTCTCGGTGTTAAATGGGTTTGGTTGATATTGTCATCTGTTCCTGCGTTCCTTACTTCTGGCAAGCCAGCATCTTCTGGTGTGACCTGGTTTCTGGTTTGGTTTAATGATAGATCCAGTGTATTTCTCCTGTCGTTGTTGGTTGGATTTTTCATTCCTAGTTTTACCAACTCAGGAACATATGCTGCAGGAACGGTTCCAATGTCCCTTGCCAGATTTAGCACGTTGTTGCTAGCTAAAATGCAGTAATTTTCTTTTAGATTCAACGCCCTGTAGTTTTCCGCTTGTTGTAGGATCTTCGGATTTTTCAAGTCGAATTGATGTCCCGGGTTCTCCAAAATGTGTACCGCCATGGAACTTGTTAGGTCGCCGATCCTAATCTTTGAACGATGTCCTGACATCCGAGTTTCTAGCCTATTGCTGGTTCGCCCTATGTATACCTTTCCACAGGTGATGCACTTGACCTCGTACACAACGTTACTCTTTTTTAAGATGGGGGTGGGATCTTTTTTTCCTGGCAACATGGAATTTACAGTCTTCTTACAGCTTGGGGCTAACCTGATGTTTTCGTCCATTTTCCTCTGTAAACAGCGGAAGGTTCCTTCACTGTAAGGTATGCTGATCCATTTTTTTGGGGCGATATCCATGTTGTTCTCTTGGTTTGACTCTTGAATTTTCTGGATTGTTTTATTTAACGTTTTTATGATGAAATCATGTGGATAGTTGTTCCTCTTCAAGGTGACTATTGTTTCGTTGATGATTTGTTTCTTTCTTTCTTCGTCTTTTGTTGTGGAAATTATTTGCCTAAATAGTCCTTCAACTAAATTCTTTTTGATTTGGATTGGATGGGCCGAAAGAAAATCCAAGTAACGCCCGCAATTTGTTGCCTTAGAGAAATGCTCAGTTTGAAGAGAACCATCGTTGTTCCTGAGGACTTTGACGTTTAAGAAAGGAAGTGCCTTGTTTTGTTCGTCTTCTCGTGTAAACGTTATGCGCTCGTGATAGGTATGCATTTTTTCGAATAGCTCATCAATCTTTTCCGCTTCATCAGCAATGAAAGTGTCATCTACGTATCTTTTATAGATGTGCAGCATGTTGTTTTCCGTGATAAGTTCTTCTTCCAAATTCTCTAACATAAGATTGGCAATAACTGCCGAAATGGGGGACCCCATTGCCATTCCGAATTTTTGATAATAAATTACTTCGTTGAACATGAAGAAAGTAGACTTCAAGCAAATCCTGATTCCAGCTAAAAAATCCTCCATTGGTAAACGGGTGTGTTCCTGTATCTTCTCCCATAACTTGCGAATTATGTCATCAACTTTGTCTGTTGGTACGTTTGTATATAGCGAAACAACATCAAAGGAGACCATAACTTGGTTTTCGTTAAGAGATTTTGCGTTGATGAATTCTGCAAACTCTTGTCCATTTTTTGCATTTGACTGTGTCTTGTTCGCCACGTGACTCAAAATACTTGCTAGAAATTTAGACAGTTGGTATGTCGGCGCTCCGATGAAAGATACAACTGGGCGCATTGGTAAGCCTTCTTTGTGTATTTTAGGTAGGCCG